>BQKZ01001442.1:10008-26886 GCA_036244855.1 Temnopleurus reevesii
GCTCGTAGAAAATTATGCTATGATCTTGAAATGTGTATACAAACTATATGTCATGGTATATATCCCCCAAATTCACATTTCTTTAATCTTTACCAAAACTATACATGGGCTTTAAATGAAATAGCTATAGAAGAAGAACAGTTATGTTACAGTTCTACTTGTTTGAAAAAAAAAGTGTTTTATGGAGTTTTTCTAAACCTCCAACAGAATCGGCAGCTCGAAGCGTAGATGGTATATTATCCCATAGGATTCATTAATACAACGTCGGGTTCTTACTAAAATCAGATCGCATCGGATGATTGCATTTTATGATCCAATGCAATCTGCTTTAAGTAAGAAACCAGAGTTGTATTGAATGACAATATTGTGAAAAAAATAAGATAAATCAATCCGGTATTGTATATTGATATAAATGACAAAGATGACTTTCATTGATGCTTTATCAGATTTGTTTCGATTTCTCGATAATTATTCACTGTCAGCAATCGATTATCATTCAACGCCATTCCAAACTCCCCCGTATTTGACGATTGCCGCTAAATATCATGAAACTGGCATATGATCTATGCGCTACCCTTTCAAATGAGCTCCAATTTGTTTTTGAGATAAATCTGATGAAATTGAAGTTGAACGGTCTCACATTTTTCTACCTGGCCGAGTCGTAATAATCAATTTGACCCACTTATGCGAGAGGGTTAATGGATGTGATGAAATTGCATTAACTGAGTGGTGAGGAGGCGAAATACTGTCACACTTGATGGATCATTTGAGTAGGTTTCCCAGACGGGACCAGCCGCATTTGGGGGTAAAAAGATAGAGGCGCCGTATTAAAATGCTCATTGGAGTCATCCTTGCTTAAGATGAATACCGATTACATATTCATCATTTGTTTTTAATGTGAAACTTATAACATATTGATTTGATAAAGGGTTTGTGCACTTTCAAAATGATTTATATTGAAAAGCTGCGGTATTGAGAACTGCGTTATAGCAAGATGGGAATTAACATAGCATCAATTTATATGTGTTTTCAACATTATTCATTTGTGTATTATTATGTTTTCATGAAGTTAGAGGTACGCACGAGAGGTTCTCTACGCATGACCAGTGACTCTTCACGTTACTCAATGAAAAATCGACTGGTTGAGGCTCCAGAGAAAGGGTCACGAGTCGTATATAGAGTCATGCGTACCTCTGAATAGCTTCATAAAACAAGGACCAGGCCTTAAGTAGAACATAGAGATCTATGATTAGAGGCTCCTTCCTTTATTCACTTGGGCAAGTTTGAAAGGTTACAGAGGAGAAATTGATTGCTTTCTTCATTTTGTTTATGTTCATAGTGATGGGCCATGTTTACTTCTTCGGATTCAATGCCGGATTGTATTAACGAAACAATCACAACCTTTAATGTTTCTTAAATTCCACTGAACTCTTCTCTGGATCCAATACTGTGAAGATCGTAGGAACAAGCCCGTGGTTGTGTTTCATAAAGCTGTCCGTAGAGTTACACATGACTTCACAAACGACTGGTGACCCTTTCTTGAATCGCATCTGAGGAAGGGTCACCAGTCTTTCTTAGAGTCGTAGGTAGACGTATGAACAATTTTGTGAAACACACCTCTGCTTTGAATCAGATATATTGAATTAATTTGAATCAATACCCTAGATTACGAAGTGCAGGAATTTGTAATTCTTGTATTTCAATACTGTCACATTTATTAGAAGATGCGAATCACAAATGTATTTATGCCCGACACGTCACATTACATTTGATCATATAATATAATTTACAACCACGCAAATCACTTTCTGTCATCCACGTCATTCACTATGAAATACCGGGCGTTGACACGTCGAGCATTAAGGACAACATATTTTTGACAAAGCAAAGACACCCAGTCAAGCTCTTATCATAGCTCTAGGATACTGAAGAAGTTTACTCCCCCCTATTCTGCAAAGAAATGTAGAACATGTGTCGCATCTATCCACTTGATAAGCAGGGGGTGTATTTTAATAATAATAATACACAACATTTATATAGCGCTTAATAGGAAGTGTTTCAAAGCGCTCTGTGCATTATTACCCAACTATAGCATGGCTAACATTCGGCACTCGCTGCATTCAAGGAATTTCTTCCTACCGGTACCCATTTGCATCACCTGGGTTGAGTGCAGCACAATGCGGATAGATTTCTTGCTGAAGAAATTTGACGCCATGGGTGGGATTCGAACCAACGATCCCCGGGTTGAAAGCGGAGAGTCAGAACCACTACGCTGCGACGTTTCTATTGCTTGGTTCAGCTATTATAAAGGCATGAATGGGAGTTGCATACTTTGTCCATATTCTTTATATATTCGGCTCAAAGTATAAGTTCCAGGCACGCTGGCAAATGCTTTATCTCCTAGACACATTTCAAGTTCACTATGAAATCATATACAACCTGTCAAGTATCGAAACCCGATTAAGAATGATGTCCATGCAGCAGCAAAAAAGAGAAAATATCCAATACACTTCTCTTCCAAAGCCATCTGTACCGCGTTCAGTTTCGATTTAACATGTAGAGTGGTATTTCAGCTGTCAAGCGGCAAAATTAAAGGTGTGAGATCGGCGAGAAAGCAGACGGAAACTTCGTTATTCAGTTGATTCTGTATCAATCAAAGGCTACTGCGTATTGAGATGGCGGGTTGGCGGTGCATAGCGATGCAATGTGCTTCTGTGGCGTGTGTAACACGATACCTGCGGTTTTCGCTAGGGGTCTGTCTTTAATGCCCACTCACACCTTTGCGTTTTAGCCTGCGTTGCCCCAGCGTTTTGGCAATTAAAAACGCCCACTAGACGTACAGAGACGCAGGTCATACGGTAGACTGAAGTTCGGCGTACAATCCGTGTGCGCAGGCCAAACGACAGTCCACCGCCTGGTAAGCGTATACAATGCGTACGGGGAGCGTTATAATTTTCAAAAACGCTGAGCCGACGTTAGATAAAACGAGAAGGTGTGAGTCAACATCAGGTCTGCCGCAGCGGAATGGAGGACTGAGCGGTGAATCCGAAAAGCAAAAGTCACTCATCGCTTTTTCCCTCCATTATCCGATATTTTATTGACTTTTATCTACCCAAATTGTTGACGTTTTCACTGTCAAGGCTGCTGGATAGCCCATTTCCTTTGTTTATATGCGATGTTTCTTCTCGCGTCTTGATGTGATCAAAAGTAATGCCCTCCTTTGGACAGTTTGAAATGTTCAAATTGAGTGGCATCCAGCGTGTTTGGTTGCATTTGTACAAGGTGAGGGGTAAACAGACGGAGAGTGATATGTAGTTTGTCTATGGCACGAGAGCGAGACTGCAAACTATCTGACGCTATTTGAATCAAACAGGTTACAAGCACACGGCGCACATTGCAACCAACACGACCAAGGGGCTAAATTAACATGAGCTTGAATTTACATCTTTTCGCTAAGGAAAGTACTAAACTACAGTGTGGATGCAATTTGAATTTTTCGTCTTTTGGACCAATATAATACCAGCAGAGTTTGACACATATTTATATAGCCATACATTTCATATTGTCATTAACATCATATAAATATTTGCAAATATCGCTATGAAAATGTTTTTTTTAGTTGGTCCAGGGGCCTTTAAATATGCATTTAAACGTACGATGAATATTAATCGCGAGTCTATAGCAAAACATGTACCATAGAGATACGATTATAATTTTCTAATCATCGTATGTCCTTAATGTTACGGGCCCCATATTTTCAAATTACAATGAATCATTGACACATTATTCAAATTGACTGCTATGTAAACATTTTCATATTCGTTTGATGAAAGTAACATATTAACATCATTGTTATTGATACCATTCCATTCTATGACCGAAGGCTAGTACAGCACATGCTGAATATAGAGTGCCCATCGATCAGTAGTAACTAGGTCCCTATACTTGAGTATTCTGTTACACACTATACATCAATAAATGTTGCAATACTATTTTCTCTACGTGATACGCTGACATTTGAACTAATCATCTGTTTGTTTTCCTTTTCCGTTTTCTTTTCAGATTTCAGTTCCTATTTGTCGTTTTGTAGGGTCTCAAGCGCGAACAAAAGTAAGTTATCAAACCTATTAAACCTTCTTTTTTTAAAGAATATCAATTGATGAAATCGTAAATAAGGATGGTGATGACGAGGATGAAGATTATGGTGACGATGATGACGATGGTGATGATGGTGATGATGAGGATGAGAATGATGTTGAGGATGAAAGAGATGACAATAATGATGATGATGACGATGATGACGATGATGATGGGGATGATGGGGATGATGGTGATGAAGATGACAATGATGATGACGATGATAGAGATGACAATCATGATGATGATGACGATGATGACGATGATGATGANTCCGTTTTCTTTTCAGATTTCAGTTCCTCTTTGTCGTTTTGTAGGGTCTCAAGCGCGATCAAAGGTAAGTTATCAAAGTTTTCCAAACGTTATTTGCTGAATGCCCATCAATTGCTGCTACTGCTGTTGATGGTGAAGAAGAGGATGGTGATGATGATAACGATTATGATGATGATGACGATAATGAGTATAATGATGATGATGATGATGATGATGATGATGATGATGATGATGATGATGA
Source organism: Temnopleurus reevesii (assembly GCA_036244855.1). Lineage (NCBI taxonomy): Eukaryota > Metazoa > Echinodermata > Echinoidea > Temnopleuroida > Temnopleuridae > Temnopleurus > Temnopleurus reevesii. The sequence continues at coordinate 14,660 of BQKZ01001442.1, forward strand.
TGACGATGGTGATTGTGATGATGGAGATAACGACGATGATGACGATGATGGTGATGATGAATATGACGACGATGATGATGAAGAGGAAGATGACGATGATAATTATGACGATGATGACGATGATGATGACGATGATGAGGATGATGATGGACATTATGATAATGATGATGGTGATGGTGATATTGGCGGTGATGATGTCGCAGACAACGATGGTAATGGCTATATTCTTTAAGGCCAAGTCACCATAAAGTCCTTAAAATAGTCATCTGCAAAATCAGATATAATGATAACGCGACTGGGATGCCTTATGTGCAGGATCACCCAATATTGCACTGCTCGCAAAGTTTCATTTTGTCCTGAATTCGAAAGCAAGGTTCGATGGCAGTGGAATGCGAGCATGATAATCATACTGCTTCATGATGTCGTCCCTTGTAATTGGGTTATGAGGTTGATTGATAAATCCCCCATCCCTCCAAATCAATGATTGAACAATCTGCTTCATCGTTTTAAGATCAACATGGTTTCGAACCACGTCGGTCACGCGATGTCGTTGAAATAATAATGAAAATGAGAAAAGATGTGTATATGAATGGCGAATTACACCTTTGCGTTTTTTTTTAGCCCAGTACTTGTGAAAATTTAAAAAATGATCCCCGAGCACACAGTGTACGCTGATCAGTCGATGGACTGACGCTTAACTTGCGCTCACGGAACGTACGCCGAACGTCAGCCCATCATATGACACGCATCTTTGTGTGCTGTTTTTTTTTTAATTTTCAAGACGCTGGGCTGACGCAGACTAAAACGCATTGGTGTGAGTCGGCCTCATGTAATACTTGCATCAGAAGTGTTCTTTTTGTCATCTCCCTCAAATTTCGTGGAAATAGAAATGACCACTGGACTATGATCAGTCCTTATCCTTTCCAAGTTGATTCCAATGAATTTGATGAACGAATTCGATTTTTTTCGATGAAAACGGGAAATGACGAGCAAAGTTTCAAACGTATGCGTTTGTCTTTCTCACAAAACAATGGCGTGGTAAATCAAACTTTTTACATTTCACAGCACGGTAGATATAAAACATAGTCAGATAGTCGCATCTGATCTAAATAAGGTCATGAACGGTTGCAAAATCGCCTTTACGTGTATGTAAAGGCCCCTCACACCACTAAGAATTGAGCTCTTGAGGCGGACAAAGACCGGCGAATTGGAAAAATATGGAAGCTTATTTTGCAGCATGAAGTTGAGTTGTTCAACTGTACTATACACGACGAGAAGGCGACAATTTTTGCGCTGCACGTATAATTTTCTATATTTTCGTATTCGTCAGCCTTCACCCGCCTTAATTGATATAGATGTGAGGGGGCTTTGAAATATTACCATGACATATTCGACTTACGCCAACGCACCTGGCAAGTACGATGGCTAAAACGTCCTATTGTGACATCTAACAACGTTAGATACATCTGCTAGTGGGACCTTTATATTAAGTGCATACAATTAATATATGTATGATAATAATTTATTAACATATTTATAGTGTTATACTTTTTTATGCTACTGGGCCTTCCGTTTATCTGCATGTTGTCTACGTCCCACAATACAATCTTCATATCTAATTCATTTTGTCTGCATCTGCGCGCGTTCTAAATTTCAGTGATCGAGATTCTCCATTCTTTTAATCCAATTTACTCGATATCTAGCCTCTCATCCCCTCATCAATCGTTCTAGTCGTATCTGTTTTTTTTTTCTTCTTTTTGTAGTGAAAATTAGTATATAACAAAGTTAAATAGCTTGCATTTATGCTGCTTGTATAATTTTCCGTAATTTTCATATTCATCATCTGCTTTCGTCTGCCTTTGAATATTACCATAACTTGTTCGACCTCCGTCAACGTATCTGTCAAATTCGTTAATACATCGGGCATACGCCGGCTAAAACGTCATAGGGGGTTTTGTTGAAAATCAACTGCAAATAAACTGAAACTTTGAAAATTGTAAATCATTTAAGAAGTTGTGCATGAAATAATCATTTTTATTGGCCCGTTCCACTCAACTGCAACTTGCGATCAATTTCAACTTTTTAACAACATCCCCTGTGAGACAACAACATTAGGGACTTCTCCTACTGGGAGGCTTATATTACAGTATATCTATCAGTCTATACAATTATTATATGTCTGATAATGATTTATTCACGCTGCCTATACGTCCCACAATACAATCTTCATATCTAATTCATTTTGTCTGCATCTGCGCGCGTTCTAAATTTCAGTGATCGAGATTCCCCATTCCGTCTTCTTTTACAATTTACTCGATATCCACCCTCTCATCCCCTCATCAATCGTTCTAGTCGTATCTGTTTTTTTTCTTGCTGTAGTTAGTGATAATGAGTATTTTGCCTTCAAACTGCTATCAATTTGCCCTAAGCTCGTTGAATTATTGGGTCAGTCCATAATTGTATTTTTGGCGTCTCCTCTGGGACTGTGTTTTGGAATAATGAATGGCAATTTGATTCGATGTAGAGTGCTGCGATTAACTGTATAACGTGTATAATATGCCCATAACTTCCGCTAGAACGGCTATACAGCCCCTAATGGGTCAATATTTTATTCATCTCGTTTAGCAGAAGCTAATCGTGGATCACGGCTCGGAAAGGGACAAGAGATAAATCAAAATTATAATCCATAAATTGAGATACAAGCTTTGGTATGTCATAATTCTATTGATTTTAAAACTATATGTATTCGGGCTCGCATCCCAATGTTTTTACAATAATGATCGAACGGTAGTTCTCTGCAGCAGGGCTCCCCTGAAAAGCAAGTCTGTATGGCTTAAATGGGACTGCCGTGATTTACTTTTATGAAGAAGGCATTTGATGAGAATAATGCTTCATGGTTCAACGAGTTATCTTTTTTTTTTGGAAATGTGAGTGGTCCTAAAAAGAACCTACGCACTCTTGACGTTTCGACGAGCATGTTTTAATCGTTTTCAAGAGAAGGCATAAAACAAATTAATATTACATGCAATAAAGTAACGTTGATTAGAACTTATCAGAAAATCTGTTAAAACTAACCAACAGACAAAATATTTAGCAAACACGATTGTAAGCAGTTTTTTTTTGCAATTTCATACATATTTTTCAGTTATACTATTCGTCTCTACAACCATGCGAAATATTTACGCGTTTTTGTACGCACTTTGAGTCTCTACAACCAAAATGGTTTCTCCCTTAAAGTCATAAATGCAATTTCCCTGAATAGGTTCCTACCATCACAAATATTATCCCTGCAGCTTTACCTCTGATACAAAACCCTCATAATGTCGGCATGCCCTTTGATATTTGGCATGGAAGACGAACCAAAACCCGAAGTGCTATTGACTTCATTTATGCAGCCTTACAAGACGACCGATGCTTGATGTAAGGGCATCCTGATACAACATATCCCTAATGAATTTGATCAACTTCCTAAATTGTGAAAATCCGATACGATATCACAAACAGGCGAAAATCGATATTGACTGCTTTGGACTAGATTACATGCGAGGCCGGCAATTGTAGGGATTTCGGAATAGTCTATTATGTAAAAAGGATGGAAGTGGGATAGAGGGATGTTGATCTTAGTTTTATATGATAATAAATGGCTGGTCTGATACCAGTTGACGTCACATAATATTTCAAAGAGTACTTTGACAAATTTATACATTGAATATTCGGTGTAATGTGAATTGCTGCCTGAATATTAAAGTTATGAAAGGTAATTCGGAGGGTCAACCTGTCCCTCTTAAAGCCTCAGTTACACCCCTCCCGAAGAGGACAATAGAGTTGTCCTTCCTCATGCTTTGTCACGACGCTCGGACCTCGTCTGCATGCTTGCATCGGGCCCGCTCAATTATGATATCACATAAGCGTTTTGATCCAATAACTGGGCATTTTACCGCGCAAAGTGCAAACTGAAACCCGATACGGACCGAGACGAGTGGCTTTTAATGGACTCTCAAGATTCTTTAAGGCTTCTTCACCCGTCAAGAAAACCCTGACACCTTGATTCAAGATGGGGGATTCGAAGATCCGTTGACGCTCTTCATTTCCGTGTTTACGCTTTTCTGGTCCAGATGTCTTTCTGAGTGAAGGAGGAAGGGGGACGGGATGGGATAGATGGTAAGGGATCTTACACACTAAAGCCCCAGTCACAGTTCTCACTGAAAACCCAAGCATTAAAGCTTAACACTGCGGTAGTCCTATACATAGGGCTCAAAGGCGAGTTTGTACGAGGCTCCAGAGCAAGTTTGTACGAGTCGGTTTCTTTTCTTCTCTTCGGAAAGAAGACACATGGCCACTTTCTTAACAAGTTGCCTTCTCGCCTTTTTGACCAAAACAAGGCACCTTGGCGAGTCGTATAGACATGCAATATTTTTTTTATTCCTTTACCCACTTTGTTTTTAAGTTGGAGTCCATTTTCATTCTTAAAGGTTGAAAACTACATTTGCATGTAGTTTACAATTACAATTTGCTTTACAATTATGCTTACAACTTGTCTGTACCTCGGATATACCAAAATGATAACCTCATTAATATTTTAGTAATTAGTAGTTTATGACATTTATTTTTAATAAATATCTTTTCCACTGTCTGTCATCTTTCTCACCGTAACATGCCAACGGTATCGCGATACGTCTAGAGCATATTACCTCAATGACACTCACACACAGCCACGTTCGTGCATGTTTAGCGTGAACTTCAATACACTGCCGAATACACAGAGCATGCGGAATATGCACCAAGAGAGAAGCTTGCGCTCGGTTCAACGGACATTTAACGGTTGTTTTGCATTTTGAACGCATGGTCAATTAATTCGAGGCCTCGAATAAAAGAATTATTATTGAAAAAACTGTAAATGCGCTTATCATGACCAATCTTTGTGCTTAATTGATTGGTGACAAGTTCTAACATGTAGTACTCTTCAACATAACACAACAATCGTGGAAAATCAAGTTTTAGGCTGAAAAAAAGTATTCTACCTTGAAATTCGGGAATACCATACTGTTGTTCATGTTGTGGTTGCTAGTTATATTGTTTTTATGGCGATTATCAATCTTGGCGGACTATCAAGTAGCATATACGAGATAATATAACCATGATAACGAAAAGGATCGTAAAAAGACGGGAAAGCTATTATTACTTGTTGTTTCATTCATTCATTCATAGAAATATTGCAATATTGCTATCATTGTATCATGATACGTACATTATGAACGAACAGCAGGATTTCATTATAAACATCAGAGTAACACGGGAAAGGTCGAATGAAAACATTGGCCTTATATTGATTGAATGCTTTGAAAATCAGAAATTGGAAAAATGAGCAATCTGGCGTACAAAGCTATCTCAATCGATGTCTCGATAACTCTGAGATATTGAGGATAAAATGAATTTTGTACTTCTAAAGCGACATGAAAGAGTTAAAGGCATTGCTCAACATGGTTTTCGTTATAACAAATCTCAACTGCTTAATCAAGTAAGTCTAAATGCCATCTGAATGGTTGACGGTGTTCATAAACGATTATGTGGAAATATTATGCCTCAAAATTAAAATTTAATGCTTAAACTTAAAAATTAAATATATCTGATTGTGCCTGTATAACGTCCCCTTTGCTGCGGTCTGTGTTGTATTTTCACCAATCTTAATTTTATAACATACATGTGTATAGCTCAAAGATTTTTATTCGAAATTTTTATTGAATAACACAATCTTAATGTGTGAAAGTGTCTTTAAAGAAGTAAGCCTATTCCATTTGTTATATTAAGAACTATACTCAGTAATGCGAACTCATATGACAATGCATCACCTTTACTATCAATAAAAATAAATAAATGTATGATTTGCAAGTTTAGTTGCTATTCAAAAAGCATTCGTAGACTGAATAAACCTGTTAAATATTATGAACCTATCTGATTATCTAATTATAACCTATTTCGTGCTGACATGACCTTCCTGCCACCTATTCCTATGTTTTATTTGATATTCCATTTCCAAGGAAATCATGTCTAAAAGATTCTTAAGTGCTCTTTCGAAAAATTGAATGGCTCAATCACACGGCCGGTGACAAGAGTCTTGCACTTTCTTGGAATAAGAGAGGTTGCTTGTATAAAACGATATTCCATGGAGGATTATTTGCGTATAGGGACGAAGAAAAGTAGATCGTTTGAAGTGGTGGAAATGTATATAGCGACGATTTCTATCGCTGTGATGACCTTGGCTATTTCAAGATATTGTCAGAAACACAAATCGACTTTTAACCTGGCGTCCATGGACTGATTTTATAACGAATACCTTTCTTCTGTACAAATGGTTGATAATGGATACATTCCGTGCGCAGGAAAGGCGTAAATTATCATTTCCAAATGAACGGGAATTTTTAGAATAACATTCAGTTGGCAGGGTAGCCAAATAAACATCAAAAGATAAGTTGAAAAAAAAATGACTATTTCATGATCTTTCTTCTCTTCCTTATTACACGCACTAAATGCATGCCGATAAACCAATAATTAAAAATCTATTAACCGGTTTTAATACATTTTTATGCATGATGTGCGAGAGAATGCTTACGAAACAAAGAAAAATAATTCTCTTCTCAATCATGTCAAGACATAAAAGAGAAAAAATGATAAAAAACGCATAACCCTAATTGCAACGTCACAAATTGCAAAGAAGTGCAGCAACATTATATTTTCCGAGTAAACACGATTGATAATGCAATATGCAATCACAAAAAAAAAATGTGCAAATGGGAAATTACAGACGGCGTATTTCCATTATTTACATTATATTTGTTTTCGGAATAAAGACGATTGAAAATGCAATCTATAATCGCAATAATGTGCAAATGGGAAATTACAGACGGCGCACCGCGGCGTATTTACATTCAGCGTTCTTGTCCTACTAGTATCCTATTTCCATTACACGCTTGTATAAGTGATGCAAATTGCGTCCATGAATTAATTATTTAAAACTCGATTAATTATCACGAAGACATTGGGTAGATATATCATTAACTTATCAGTTCGTGCTACCAGTGCACGTAGAGTCAGGTGAGATGCTATTCACTGTCTTAAAAATTCAGGTTTTATTTCACACATTTGCGTTTATAGCCACCGAATGCATCTTTGTAATTTTCTTGATTTGACAATCCCTGTGCGCAGAGAGAAGCAAGGAAGACTCTAAACAGACGCTTAACGTCTTCTGGCTAGCATTAACTAAACGTCTATAGCCAACATCTGCCTTACGATGAGGAAATTTGAAAGACGTTACAAGATTGCAAAAATGTGGCAGGAAGGAGCGGGGGAATCCCGATAGACCGCAGGGCCGATAGACCGCGGGGCCGATAGACCGCGGGGCCGATAGTCCGTGGGGCCGATAGACCGCAGGGCCGATAGACCGCGGGGCCGATAGACCGCGGGGCCGATAGTCCGCGGGGCCGATAGACCGCGTTTTTGAGAGAGAAGGGAAGGGAGCGCGGACTATCGGCCTCGCGGACTGTCGGCCCCGCGGTCTATAGGCCCCGCGGACTATCGAACCCGCGGTCTATCGGGTGTAGGCCGAAGGAGCGATGGAAGCGCCGTGATGTAGTGGTTCCGACTCTCGTCTCTCAACTAGACGGTCGGAGTTCGAATCTTGCCCATTGCGTTAATCTCATTCAGCAAGAAATTAATCCACACTGTGCTGCACTCAACCCAGGTGTGTAAATGGGTACCTGGTTGGATATGAAGATTGTCGTCGCCACTGTATATAAGGGTGATATTGTGGGCGCTCCCCAGGAAGCTAAGGAAACGAATTAATTCCCGGGCTAATAATATTGTTAGAGCGCTTTTGACCGTAAGGGAAAATTGCAATATAATGATAATAATGATATATACTATAATATAATAATGAATAAAGAGTTTAGCTTGAACGATTTTAGTGAACACAGAGCAGACGTTTGCTATTCGCGCAACCGCAAGACTGTGCGTTTAGAGAATCGTGGCGTTTGCCAAGTTCTGCATGATCCTCAAATACGGAGAGTTTGCTTTATCGAGGGGCCTTTCCCAGGGTTGATAAGTCCACAAAGATTTGCTGTCTAAGAAGATTCAAGGATTTTTGCGCGTCTTAAGGACTCCTTCACACATCTGCTTTCAAAACCATTTTCAAAACGTATGCGAAAGCATTCATGGCATTTGGAAAGCGTCACATATGAACGCATGAATAGAAAAAAAAATCTGACGTTGATGTGTAGGGACGTCGAACGCCAGCTGTACGTCTTCAACGTCGGTCAAGTGACTTCACTTTGTGGAGCGTTGTTCTGCGTACGTTTGGCGGATTGTAAAGTTCATGAAAACTTGGAAGACGCTGGCTATAAAACCCGAATGTGTTCCGAAGCCTTTTAGCTTAGATTGCCGCCACTCTGGAGATTGAGGCGGGATGGAAGGGAAGAGAAAACAAGAATAAATATAAAGTCAGGAAAATTTACATCCAATTTGTTTGTTTTTAGGTCGTTATATCTAGAGAAATGTGTGATTTGTCACGACGAAAATAGACCGAAGTCGCTAGTGTGTGGTTGGAGAACATTCAAATAAAAAAAGGAGAATCGAACAAAACAACCTCACCCTACTACACATTTCAATGATTTCACAATCTCATGCTGTAAATATTATTCATGTTACTGCATTTTCGTCTTTGAGAACATTTCACTAAAATAAGCATAACTTTGTTTAGCCATTTCTGTTTAAAAAGGTGAACATTAAGTTTCACCCAAAGGATTCTTATCCCACATAGCAAATAATTAACTTGGTGCATACGCATGAATACATAACAAAAATGAAACATTTCAAGTTCTAGAAGTAGAGTGACGTAATTGCAGATTAAACAACATTTAAAGAGATATAAGGGCAAGGCGTTTGTATTCCACCCAATGCCTTCACTGCACGCTGTCTGCATCGGGAAGTCGCCACTTCCCCCATTTTCGTCGCACTCGCTTTGATTAAGCGCCTAATGTTAGCCAATCCTCTTATCAATTTTACCCTACTCACGTAACAGTAGCTGGTCCTGAGGGGATTCCCCCCTCTCCGTGCGTGACGAAATGCGAGAGTGTTTTTCACACTGTTGAATTTTCATCGCGTCCTCTCATCTCGACTTTCGCTCCCCCGCGTTCCCGGGCTCCAGCGTCCCCCTCCGTCGCCCCCGTCCTTCCACGTCTCCCTTCGTCCCAAGCCTGTCAAGTTTTGCAAACGGCACCATTTATTGTCTCACTCTCACCTTCTTCGAAAATTGTAAGGCCCCTTTTGATTTTCAGTCAGTCAGCACGTCTTCTCCCATTTTTGTCTTTGAATGTATGATGGAAGGGTTTGGACTTGAGGCCCAACTTTCAAAGATATATTTTGTAGTTGTTGCTATATTTGGTTTCTTCATCTTGTTGTTGTTGGTGTTTTTTTTTCTTCCTCTTGTTGTTGTTATTCTTCTTCTCCTTCTTCTTCTTCTTCTTTTTCTTCTTCTTCTTCTTCTTCTTCTTCTTTTTTTCTTCTTCTTCTTTTCTTCCTTTTATATTTTTATTTATTTTTATTTATTTATTAGAATATATTTATACAGGCACAAAAGATCGGCAATCTGCTGTTTTTCATCAATGCTGGTTTTTAGGTTTTTTCTTTACCATCATTTTTTTACTTTCTATTGTGACTACACTTTAGAGTTAACAATTTTAAAGATGACAGTAAATGACAACACTATAAGCAAAATCCTCCTCGACGTTTTCTAATTTAAAGAGAATACTTCTTTTTGTGATCAAAACTCTACGAATATCGAATTTCAACCATCGTGCCTCATTACCCAATTTACAAAGAAATTTTACGAAATCTAGGATGCTTCGTTTGAATGTCATGGCAAGTAGACAATAAAGACAAAAAGCTCATCTTCAGATTGCGACCAATTTACGAAAATAATCCGCTCACTCAAACAGAAGCCTGTAACATAAAAGAGATACGATCAATAAAACATTGATCATATCTTATAAGATACATGTTTTGCCATAAAATTACGATTAATATTGATCGTAAGTTTTATTGCATCTTTTATGTTACAGCCCCCAGATCTGCAGGCTCCAGACTTCCGGTTATGAATAAATATTTATCTTCTGAAGTAAATGATACTTCTAGAGAAAGCTTACAAGATGAAACCCACGCTGGCTTAATAAGCTTCCGTGCCGCTAGTTATGTAATCGATACCGCGCAGACACAGACGTAAACGAAAACATTTCTTATGACAACATAGGATGAAATGAAATAATTGGCGGGTAGTGGGGCGCTCTTTTCAGTTGATACTTTCCCATTATCGTTCAAAGCGAAAGAAGGAGAAGAATAAGAGATCGAAAAGGCAAATGAAATGAAGATAAGCTCGACGAAAAAGACGAAGAAAAAAAACTGTACTGTTAATCATATTACGTAATAAGCCGCATAGTACTTTTTTTTGTATGTTGTATATATTTTCCATTTTTTTTCGTATTTGTTGTGTTATCTTTTTATGACGGAAATAAAACAAACAATATGATTAGAAGTAAATGAAGTTCAATTTGTAGCGTAATGTTTAAAGCACACTTTACAATGTTGACACTCAGGGTTAGATTATGTAATAATGAAACATTTATCTAGAATGATAAATTGCGATTTCTACCTTTAAGTTATTGAAACAAAATAAGATGGCAATTCAAATGCAATATCCCTTTTCGTGAGAGGTAAAATATACACATATTCTTGTTTATTTATAAAACAACAATAAGAAAACGAAAAATAATTTCAAATGAAAGTATCCACCGACATATGAAGAGCTTTCAACCAAAAGACGTTAAATCCATTTTATTGAAACTGGAGAAAAACAGTGATTTTTAATTACATCAAATTTTGTAAGTTTTTCTGTTAAGTAAACACCTGAGTTGAGAGAGGTGTCANAAAACAAATGAGTGACGAATGAAAGAGAAGACATAGTGGCAACACATTTTTTGAGTGTCAGAACGCTTACTTTAATATATCTTAGCCAAATTGAATGGGGAGCAAGTTTAATCTTGCTAAATTTCCCAGAAGCAAGACGATACATTAGCATTTTCCTGTCTGGGGTAAGCATGGTAAGTAATGAGCTGGAACCATAAGCTCATCGATAAACCCTTGCTCATGGCTCCATCCTCACGCCAAGCCGCTTTATGACATCATGCAATAATGATGATAATAATGATAATACACAATAGTGCCTAAGACAAAGGGTTTCTAAGCGCTCTGTGCATTATTACCCGATAATAACAATGGCTACATGGTGTAGTGGTCATGACTCTCGCCTTTCAAGCAGAGGACCGTAGGTTCGAGTTCCACCAATGGCGTTAAGTTCCTTCAGCAAGAAATCCATTCACATTGTGCTGCACTCAACCCAGGTGAGGTGAATGGGTACCTGGTAGGAATATTTATTCCTTGAAACGACTAGCGCGCTGGTGGCAGCCGAGCTAAAGCGAGGGTAATAATGCTGCAGTTGTAGGACGCATAGGGAATTCTCGTGAAGAGTTGATAAGCGCTATACAAAAGCCGTTCATTATCATTACCATTATCATTACCACTTTGCGCTTACTGCATTCAAGGAATTTCTTTCTACCTGTACCCATTCACTTTGCCTGGGTTGAGTGCAAGACAATGTGGATTAATGTATTGCTGAAGGATATTAACGTCATCGATTGGATTCGAATGTACGATCCTCGGGTTGAAAGGCGAGAGTCGGGACCACTATACACCACGACGCAATCCATCGTGTATTCTAGGTCAAACTGAAACATAGAACCTAAAGTTTGTGTTACATCTATTTTCCAATAATAAAAAAGTTCATTTTAGATTATAATACTTAAAATAGAATGCAATGAACAAAATGAAATTATTGCAGACTATGTTAAATTGTAGCTTTGAAAATTGATACTTCTTTGACAACAAGAAGAAAGGGGTATTTGCATCAGAGGTAGACATGAAAAATAGAACATCAACAATAATCAAACAAACGTTTTCTATAATCTCCGGGTAACAGTTATTACCAAAACGTCAGTAAATTAATTCGTTACAACATGACGTTTCAGATGGATTATGTGCGTTGAAGCTAGCTGCCAACTTCGAAGTGTCCTTTTTTCCATTTAAATCATAATTTGAAAATGTAGAGGTCAAAATGCTTGTAC
>BQKZ01001442.1:33930-67772 GCA_036244855.1 Temnopleurus reevesii
GGGGTGGGGGGAGGGAGGGAGATAGGTTAAAAGAATGTACCCATTGTTCTTACAGTCTAGTTTTAATATGTTTATGTCAAAGTGACAGTTAATGGGGATGGGCGGGGGAACTAACAGTGAACCTTGAGGCATGTGGTTTGAACCCGACATTGCTCAAAGTGAACTAATGGTCGATGGGTGATGCTCTCCCTTTGTACGAAAAATCCGACGGATGTCCAAAGAGGTTTCAGGTAAGGGACCGTTTCCATTGCTCTGTCAGTCGAGCATTAATACAATCATGTCAAAGTGAAAGTGACTTGGGGGTCTGGCAGTGAACCTTGAGATGTGGTACATGGAACCTGACACTGCCCCAAGTAAACTTTGGGCCAATGATCCCTTCCTTTGGGTACGCAAAATCTGATGTTTGTCAGTATGTTCCCCTCCCAACTTCTTTTGCACCTACTTGGGGATGGTTGTAGGATTTGGCTACGTCCCGATTGTTTTACAGTGCAACACTGATTTCTTTGATTCATTAACTACGAAAGGTCTAGCAAAGAGTACAGGAGATAGGGGTGTTCTGATTTTTTTTCTATGTCACGCCGGGGGAAGATGACATTTTGCTTTGCATATGACAGAACTGCCAAAAGGGATACATCAAAATCAGAATATGTTTCCAAAGTCTTTCTTTTTGTTTGTAAATAGAATAATGACCTATTTTCACAATGTTTGTTGCACCGAATACCTAGGGTATGTAGAATAACTATCCACTCGTCGTATATATTTTTGACAAACCACATTCAGCCCCAATAAGAGTAATTTTACGATTAAACCTTGTTGCTATATGTGTGAGAAGACATTCATATGACTACATAATGCGTGTCAATTATTTTCCTCACTGGGAATGTATTTGAATACTGCCATACCATGTTATTGAAACTTTCGTTCGTTCTGTCTTAATCGCGGTTGTGTCAACCATTTGTCACAACATGATCCTCGAGCATTTAACTCCCGCTGAAACCTCATTTTGCCATTTTTCGAATCTATCGGTTAGATCTGACAATACATCAAGAAATATTCTCGCTCCCAATGCCCCCGAAACCTACAATATCTTGTATAAACCTTGAGGTGCAGATCTTGCCATATCTATCGCGAATGTCCACACGAATACTAACTTGGCATCGAGATGAATTGTGCCTGAATCGCTTGACCCCATTGTAACCTTCCAAGATCAGCCTTCTGGAATCGTAAGTTCATTCTGGTCTTCTGCTCAGGGCGCACGCATTGAGTCATGAACTTGGGTCGATAAAAAGAGGGAACTGGTACACTTTTAGAGATACAACTCAATGTAATATCTAAAACAAAATAATTTGACCAAAATGGCTATAGCACACAAAATAAAATCACTTCTTCGTTATTCTTCAAAGATTTGTAGAATTGGCGTCACACATATTTGGTTGAAATCAGTGAAATTACTTATTTTTGATCGCCAGGGTCAAAATAAAGATTTGAAGTGGATTTGTCTGTTTGGTAGGCCTATATAGCAGGAAAAGTACTTTAGTTTGTCCGGTAGGGCTATTGTTGAGGTATGGATCTCGTTTATTTTTGTCTAATTCCATTTTTCGTCGACCATATAGAAAGTCTACCAACGCATTATGCCATTTCCACGTACTGGATCCCAATTAAGGGATTGTCTATTCTATAAAATGATGATTTAATAGAACTGTAACTCATGACAATTCTGTGGAACATTACCCGCTGGTGAAAATACTTCCGGCTTGCTTTCTTACTAATCTAATGGATAAAAACATATGCTTGCCTCTTTCTCTTGTCACGAAAAAAGGGTAATGTGAACATTCTTTCTCCTTATTGAAGCTTGCTTGCTACTATTATTCATGACATACATCATTCATTCTATATTATGTAGTAATAAACTAATGATATGGAATAATCATGACTAATCTCTCCCATTGACGTCAATAGCGGGCATGTTCTTCCTTTTATAAACCGAGTCTCTAAAACCGAGGATTAGTATAGCAAAGTATGATTTCATCGAAAGAAGTCCATTCAGTTTTGTTCAAGTATATTCTTTTCCGCTGAGTGCGTAAGTGTACACCGGCTGATATCAATGGAAAAGGAGCTTACACGAGACGAAATCTATTTTTAGGCTGACAAAAACATGAAATGATTTCATTCAACATGTTCGATATGCAATATAATCGGTTCATACGACCCATCCATGCTCGCATTATCGGCATCACAAACCATTATTGTAATCGATTTGAAAACTAGTTCAGCTATGAATGGTGACAGACACGCTAAATGGAGACATAAACGTGTCTTAACTTTCAGATATGGATCGGGGTAGGTTAAGGTCGACTCACACCTTTGCGTGTTTAGCCTGCGTCGGCCCAGCGGTTTTTTTTAAATTAAAAACGCTCGCATGACGCACAAGGATGCAGATCATACGGTGGACTGACGCTCGTCATACGCTCGTCTAGTGCAAGCCGAACGCAAGTCCACCGTCTGATCTGCATTTGCTTTCCGTCTAGGGAGCGTTTTTAGATTTCAAACACGCTCGACCGACGCAGGCTAAGAGCGCAAAGTTGTGAGTCGTCCTTTAGGAATGACGATGCACTGCTCATGCTCCGGGCGGCTGCAACGTGAGATAGTAGCCCGGCGTCATTTCAAAACATATCGCGCATATTTCCCGCTCCCCTAGTCATTACGGTGCGTCGGATTACAACTCATTTTCCCGCCACGCCGATAATTCTCCTTTCGCTGCCAAATTAAGGTGCCGTAGAGACCCCAAAGACAGGGGACCAGTGATTTATGAAGACCTTCCCGTTCAGAAACGTGCTTCAATTTCGTTTCATAAATAATCCACATTCCCGCGCACGGAATTGATAGAGTCGTCGTGTTTTGTCTCGGGGATAGACATGTAGAGCACACGGAGGGCGACAAAATATGAAAGCGCTATTTTGTTTGGTTATTTTTGTAAAAATCAATATAAGACCATGCCGAACGTGCAATAGAGAGCGATTCGAAGCTATTGACTCGTGTGATTTTGGTATAAAAATAGGTGTCGCTGCATGCACTCTTGAAAAAAGTTTGGCATTGTAATATCAGCTACCGTATATTTTTATTCCGTACAAACATGACTACTTATATGTCTTTCTTTGCACACAGAGCAAACGGAAATAAGCATGGGCAAAATCGATTCGACAAATTCTAACCATCAATTGTTTGCATAATCTGTTTACTAGTATAGGATTTGCACACTGTAGTATTCCTAATGTACTGGGTTTCAAATGTGTTTTCTGCCTGAATAATTGCCACATAACCTTTAAACCCGATACGTGGCGGCTACTTACCACCATGGGTGGTTCGGAAGCGGTAGCCCTAGAACCCCCTTTCATCGACGATTTGTTTGGTGTAAGAGGTGGTAATGAGGCCATAGCTTCAGGCAGAAGTACGATCTCACTTTCCAATAAGAGCCCCCACGTGAAGTGTATACTCAAGGGGATATGCCATATCGGACATCGAGATAAGTCTTTGTGATTAAACCCAGAACTCGCAGTCGTATCAGTAATACACACACCTGTTCTAAAGAGCGTCTCGCTTTACAGAACTGAAGTGCCACTTGAAGGGCGCCATCAAGTTCTGTTGGCAATGGTCGGTGTCCGATGCTTGTTTGTGACGACTAACCTTCCTGTTATGAATACGTCACCCGGAATAGGTGACATTGTACACTCGCCAACACATTTCATCAAATGGTGATAAAAGCTTTGTATATCGAGACGTCTCGCGGTTTTTTCGTCACCTTTGAATGAAAGCCAACCATGAAACATAGATCCTTCCTAACTTTCTGAAATAAACGACTACAAAATATTTTCAACTCATGTAGAAAATGACAGGAACAATCGGAGAACAGTAACACGAAATGGAAATATTCGGTAGAAGTGAACATAGCAATATAACTTATCTATTACATGTTTATTCCAAAAAAATATTATATCGTTAAGTAAAGACTACTTAATAAAACCATATATTTCTTTGTCCTATGTTTCCCACTCTTCCCATCTTTCATTCTCTATATTTGCACCTCTGTCAATGCTTCTCATCTTCTTCTCTCTAACATAAACTTGGTATTTTTGCTCTTACATAGGCATCCACTTGATTGTTCGTCATTTCCTATTTTCTCAAGGTTTCGTCTTTTTAGGAATTCAATTCGCTTGGCCCAAACTTTAAATTTTCAGAGCTTTACTTTTACGTAGGCATAAGATATAATCTCTTGACCTTTTCTGCTTGTGATGTATATTAATAGCAGCGTCAACATTTAGATAATACTTTTTTTTCAAATACTTCTTATTGTTATGATCATTTATCAAATTATTTTTTTTACCGGACTATAGCACTTTTGTCTATTCTGCATTAACAAGAATTTCTTCCCTACAATACACTTTCACGTCACCTGGGTTGAGTACAGCACATCGTGGCCAAATTCCTTGCTGAATGCAATAGACTTCATGGCTGGGAGTCGAACCGTGACCCTCTCGTTGAAAGTCAGATCCACCAAACCGCCTTGCTTCTGCAATATCAGAATCGGAAAGGCGGAATATATATTTCATCAGTGCTTTTCAACCCGACATAGTACAAGACCCGACACCGCTTTTCCGACAACGTAGCCTGGAAGATGAATAAATTTAGAGTCCTGTTTCATTTTATGCCATACTCGGCGAAGGGGATATTCCATGTTTTCTCAAAGAATTCTTAAGAATTTGAGAAGCCAACATGATCACATCCAAGACAGGCTTAACATTTGGAATGTCAAAGAAAATGATTTGTCTTCTAAAGGGCCGGATTCTTTGCATTGCTATGGGCAAGCCGTGTCTGTTTCAAAGACACCGATTCACATGTTGTGAAGGTCATATCCGACTGGTATATTTAGACCCAGGCGTGCAAATTTCTCGCTCTATCATTTTTTCCGCCGACTGACCACTCTGCCAATGTTATGGTTGCATTGATACGCATGTACTGTGAACAGAAGGATCAAATAATTTGGATGAAGTACAAAGCTTCCGTTGAAATATTCAGTATAACTAAACGTACACAAAGTAAATTTCCTTCCTCTAGCTTATTCTGAGGTTAATTTGTGCATATGCATCTCATCTGTTTTGTGATCATGAAGCTGTTATGAAGGTTTGAATAAAGTAATTTACTTTGTCCAAATCTATGTTCCTTCTGTACACAATGATGTACACATTCATATTCTATACAAATACGATGAGGAGGATGATGATGTGTGTATGTGTGTTTATGTAAATATGTGTGTGTAAAATATATAGATTAAATACATCGGCCACGGCATTACATCTGGAATTTTAAATTCGCATCTAGCCTGTATTAGATTTCGTTTACCAAATGTAGATGCAAATGGATAATTCAAAACGCATGCCCTGGATCAGGCTCCCAACAATTGCATAAAACATTCCCAAAAGTGGATCGAAACATTTAAGTAGCTACCGGAACTATTTACTATCAAGGAGTTTGAAGCGAGCCACATATTTAGAAGTATAACATAATTCAAATGGTTGCTTTCATAGCGGTGAAGCTATTCCCACAAGAATGCCTTTTTGCTAGGATTACCGCAACCCGACTCTCAAAATATGCGGTAGAATGGCTAAGTTGCATGAGCTACCGTTCTCACATCGTAACTAGGGACCTTTAGCATACAAGACGGGAGTGCCGATCACAACGTTAGCTCTGAGATCCATTCAAAAAGTAGCGTTGTGTTGGTGCACCCTTCTGGAACGGACCTTAGAGCTAACGTTGTGATCGGCCCTACCGTTTTGTTAGCTAAAGCTCCGTACTAAGCTAGCGGATGCATGAAAACTGCACCATATCTTAAACGTATGTTTCTAATCCACTTCCAGCGAATACTTACTTGCATTAATGTTGTCATGTCTGTAGTTACAGTCGCGCATTAGGGTTGCATGTTATAGTAGTCTGAAAAAGTAATTTAACAAACAAATAACATAAAACAAGATAACAATAATATGGATATTAAAGTTGGCATCTTGTATAGCGCACAGTCAACCAGTTTACATCCTGTTCATGGAGGCATATAAAACCCGAAACAACAACAACACAATTCTAATCATATTGAAATGCGTGTTGATATAGAAGAGCACGTTTCAATTAAAGTTTGTATCATGATTATTTCATGAACCATTTTGATACCATCGCTATGAAAATATGGAATACTACACAAACACAGACATGTTGTTTTACCCTTTTGTTAGATGTTTGCTTGATGACTATACATTGCAGCAGATTGTCAGATTTACGCCTGACATGTCAGACAGGTTCGTCATGCCAGATAACAAGTGATGTCTACATCACCGTTCGAGGCTGACTCCCACCTTTGCGTTTTTAGCATACGTCAGCCCAGCGTTTTTGAAAATTGAAAACGTTCCCTGGACGCACAGGGGTGTAAAATTGGAATGCCGTTCGGTGTACATTCATTGAGCGCAAGGAGAACGTCAGTCCACCGTCTGATCTGCGTATACTGTGCGCTCGCCGAGCGTTTTTAATCTTAAAAAAAAACGCTGGGTCAAAATAGGCTGACAAAACAAAAGATGTGAGTCGGCCTTTATCCGAAGCGGTTTCATTTAGCTCATCAGAAGATTGGGTCCGTTTATGGGTGCTTATAATAACTATCATGTATCATTTATAAATAAATAGCACATTAACCATTTGAATACAACTGTCTTGTGAACATTCTTTTGTAAAACGTGACCCCATTCAAATATTTTTGTTTCACTCCCGTTGCTTTCTTGTCTTTCATTTTCAAAATAACATCGTCTCTAAAACTGTCATTTAAGACTAAAAGCATTCCCGATCTGTCCGCTCTAGGCATAATACATTTGGTCTTATCACACTGCCATTTGCAAAATTCGAAATGTAATCGTGATCAGAGACAACAAATTCCACCACTTTTTATGTTATTATAGTCCGCTTTCGTCACATAAATTGGCAAACGACATGTTTTGAATATTCCAATTGAAACATTAATTTTCAACCTTGACGTATTCCAGCGTAGCCTGACAATGTTACATGCATGTCAAATAGAATTGTTTTAAATGGAATGACACATTGCATACAAAATGGGATCGATATGTTTTGCTTAAATGTCAAATAGTCTTTTGCAATCATCTTTGTTCAAATTGATAAGATACACCCCAATACACATGGACAAATGGACAAACGGTGCTATAACGACACAGCTAATGCTGCAGTAATCATTGGCAATAATCTAGAAAAAAATAATATTTATTCTAATGAATCCTGACCATTTCTAATCTATACCTTTAAGCATAGCCCTCCCGCCTCCTCCGTTTCACCCAAACCCGATTTGAAACCCGTGGAAGTTATTTTATTCACAAATATATGTGTGGTCTGTAGCTGTCCCGGACCGTCCCGGACTGGGGGCCCTATTAAAAACCACAATGACGTAGAAAGGGTCTGTGGTGTGTGTCACGCTTAGCGGTGATGGATCGTGTTACAATTACTTCCCAGAAAAGGAATCAAGGTATAGTATTTAGTTATGGCTAATCCAATGTGTGCAGTACAATAGTTCAGATTCAGATGTTTTATTTCAACCAATTATTTTAAAAACAATTATAGTAACAAACATAGTATACAAGACAAAACAAAATAAACATACAAATCAAATCATGGTTTATTCTGCTTTTTAATGTTTTAACAGGAATCTCTTTTAAAACAGGCCGTTTGGCATGAACCAGACTATCCTGTCTTTTAAAGAAGATTTGAATGAATATATCTTAATTTGCATAATTTGTTTTGATATTTCTTTTTCTTTTGGTGGATAACTCTCATAGCTGCTTCATCTTTACAAAGTGTCCGCCCAGGAAAGAGAATAGAATAACATGGAGCTATCATTACACCGATTTATTGGGATCAGGCACGCAATCACACACATGGTTCACATTAAACACTCCTTGGGGTGTATTCCAGCATGATGCTTCAGTTATAAAGGTCCACCATGATATTGACCACAGTTGTCACTCCCCACTTGGGTGGAGATCAGTACCATGTCCATACATTTCTTGCTGTAGGGAATTAACGCCATGAGTGGGGTTCGAATCTATGACCATTATGGTTTCACAGGCCAGAGTTAGACCACTAAACCACGATGCTCCCACATTCGGTCACAGTGCTGCATTTTAATAACTTTTCCGGTACAGATAGAAACAACACAGAACACTATTTAAAATTTTCCGTAAAATTAAGTCGATCACCAATTCAATGCTCCATTATAATGATATTCAAATCAGAACAGGCCTGTAATTGTTATGTCCAGACAGTTTAATTCACGGCGAATTGATCTAGTGTGAATTGACCGACTTTATTTTTCGACAATAGTTTATCGTATTACAGAAACAAAAGTTAATCAGCTCAGTTTTTGCACCCTTTTGACATCGTTGACGATTGATTCGAGCCCCCAAAGACACCCCTCGGTCAATCTGACCCTAACAATAACAAACAAACGTCGCACATCTCAATACTTTGTTCACTGTTTCTGAATGTCATCGCATTGATGTATTCAACCCCTCTGGCAATATACAGAAAACATTGCATAAGTTACAAAAGCATGTATTTTTCTGAGCCTCTTTGGCCCGCCTGATACTATTCATGACTAGGTCTGATCGAATACCGGAGGACAGGGTATACCCATTATTTGGGTTTCTCAAATTTAAAGGTATAGATTGGACATGGTCAGGATGCTGAGATTGATGTGAAACGACTTAATGCATTCACAATTTGCTGTACTTGCATTTAAAGCACTGGTCACATAGGACCCCGGAAGCAACACGATTCACCCCGACTCTTCGTTAATTCACAGTTAACTGCCTCAGAACAACGAGTCGTGTGGCTACCGGGGTCCTATGTGACCGGGGCTTAACATAACTCTATACGAAATAAAAACAGGTAGGTCGCAAGGGACATTTTTGGCACCAAGTGCCACATTCAAAGACCGGTCAAGCAATTTCAATCATTATTATTGAGATTTCCTAAAAATATGTGAAGTGTCACATGAACAGATTGCGATTATGCGCACAGTCTTTGAAAAAGGTGCCAATGTGAAAATTTGTATCCTGTATAAATATATGCAATTTATATATCGCACGTATCCACTCTGCCAAGTGCTCAAGGCGCTTTGCATTATTATAACCCTGGCGTTAGCCCGGCGTACACCAGCGCACATAGCATTTCAAGGAGTAAATATTCCTACCAGGGACACATTCACCTCACCTGGGTTGAGTGCAGCACAATGCGGATGAATTTCTTGCTGAAGGAAATTAACGCCACGAGTGGGATTCGAACCTATGACCCATTAGTTGAAAGGCGAGAGTCGGAGCCACTACACTACGACGCCTCTATGACCCTTGTGTTTGGGATCATTCAGAAAACCTCTTTACGTGCGCAAAACACCACTCTGTATCTAAGTGTGTACGTTCTCAGATATTGCGTGTATTGTTGCAATCGAAATAAATGTCATTTGTTTCTTGTGTTTTTCCTTTTCTATTTTCGGGTGTCTATGCGTGTGTGGAAAGAGGGATGGTGTATTTTCTTGCCATTCCTACGACAGCTATGCACTGTGAGCAAAATGGAAAAATGATCTGGGGAAGGCAAAAAACTTAAATAGCTTCATAAACGCAAATAAAGTTACATTTCCTGTTTATGCACTAAACATGTGCACACTTCGTCACCGTTTTTACGAACCGGCCTATACTAGCGGGGGTGGTTGCACGAACCAGTCGTAGCAATTCAATTGAACAATTGCAATAAAAGCTATTGAAATAACATGAATTCAAGTGGTTTGTCATTGTATTTGACGCTATGTCGGGTTTTCTACGTGTTCACGTAGCGCCACTGTAGTTATAGGCCAGTTCGCAAAAACACTGACGACTTGTCCGACATCTGCAAAATAACAATTACGACAAATTTCATGCATCTGGCTATTGTGAATGCTTGAATGGAGTTTGTTTAAGTTGTCCAACTCCTTTGTCCCTTCTGCTCATCGTGACTTTCGTCGTTCTGACGTCACGATAGTGTTGCGCCTATCATAAACAATAATAGGATATGAGACTCATGTGGCAAGTGTGGTAACGATCAGCATTCCACAAGGGTATAATGGATGACAGAATGATGTGTTCACATCATCACATATTTCACACGAATGGAAAGCCGGCTGTAATCGCCCTACGTAAAATGGTAAAACTTTTTTTTTTAACCCACACAAATAACGCCTACCTAAGGGCCGACTCACATCTTTGTATTTTAAGTGTGCGTTTTGAATTAAAAACGCTCTTCCACCACAGAGTATACGCTGATCAGACGATGGAGTGATGTTGGGTTTGTGCTCAAGTAGCGTACGCTGAACGTCAGCCCACCGTATGACATGCGTCTTTGTGCGTCAAGGGAGTGTTTTTAATTTCCAAATACGCTGGGCCGGCGCGGGTTAGAAACACAAAGGTGGGAGTCGGCTTTAACAGTAATGGCATTTGATTTTTTTATTGCTATATAAAGAATGTTTTTTTACATCTTATCTGCGGATTTGCGACCAACTTTAAACTTATGGGCCCGTATTCCGATAGCGAGGTTTACGAGTCGTGGTGAATCGTGTTGCTTTCGGGGTCCTATGTGGCCGGGGCTTTACATCTGGCATGTCTTATGACGTCGAGCCGAAGGGACACAGCATTTGGACAGAGTAAACGACTTCCATTGATACCTCTAATGAAAGTCTAACACAAAAGTATTTTCATTTCCCTTTTAAAAAATGGCAAACTTGTGCCGAACCAATTAAAGTAAATAAACATTGAAGTGATTTTTTTTATGAGGCTGAAGCTATTGGGAGGGCCTGGATCAAGTTGTTTAGTATGTACATTGCGTTTTCGGGATATATCCCAATACAACTACCTTGCACGTTATTAGACACACTGCATCTTTCTCACATATGAGCCCATATTGAATAGAAACTCCTAAAATTGGCAACTGTTTTTTCTTATGTATAATGCTATCATATGTTATTTCGCATATATCTCGATTGCGCAGATGACAATAAAAGCGATAGACCAGTTTTGGGAGGAGGGCGCTTCAGATATCTAACTAGTTTGCGAGCTGCAAGAATACCATAATGCAGTTTTTCAATAGTAAATTAGAGCATGTTCATGGTTTGTTTGAATGAAACCGGCCTAGAAATGGCTTAATTATCGCAAAATAAAAAGAATCATGCTGCGGTCGTTCTCCCTTACACAGCATGCTTCACGTACAAAATGAACGCGAACTCATACACCGCAGACAATACCACCGATCGCACTGCCCATTTCAGGCCGCCGCTCCCCCGTTCAAAAGTACTTAGCACACCGTAGGAATAATGGCTGATTGACGTGTTCGACGTAAAATACACATAATACGGGCCAAAATGTATTCCTAATATCCTACACAGATATATTTAAGCATGTAAAGCAAGTTATGAATACATCAGCTCGTTTAACATCACTTTCTGCATCCCGATCATTACGAATCTATACCTTTAACAGTGCGGCACAAGGCTCACCTGNGAATAGAAACTCCTAAAATTGGCAACTGTTTTTTTTCTTATGTATAATGCTATCATATGTTATTTCGCATATATCTCGATTGCGCAGATGACAATTAAAGCGATAGACCAGTTTTGGGAGGAGGGCGCTTCAGATACTTAACTAGTTTGCGAGCTGCAGTAATACCATAATGCAGTTTTTCAATAGTAAATTAGAGCATGTTCATAGTTTGTTTGAATGAAACTGGCCTAGAAATGGCTCAATTATCGCAAAATAAAAAAAAATCATGCTGCGGTCGTTCTCCCTTACACAGCATGCTTCACGTACAAAATGAACGCGAACTCACACTCCGCAGACAATACCACCGATCGCACTGCCCATTTCAGGCCGACGCTCCCCCGTTCAAAAGCACTTAGCACACCGTAGGAATAATGGCTGATTGACGTGTTCGACGTAAAATACACATAATACGGGCCAAAATGTACTCCTAATATCCTACACAGATATATTTAGGCATGTAAAGCAAGCTGTGAATACATCAGCTCGTTTAACATCACTTTCTGCATCCCGATCATTACGAATATATACCTTTAACAGTGCGGCACAATGCACACCTGTTGCATTAGACTAATCAGGTATTCTGTCGTTGAAAGGGCGGATGGGGGGGGGGGTCCTCTTTCCCCAAGAAAATACCAAACCAGGACGCCTATATTGGAGGTAGGCCCTTTAGAATTATTGTTAGAAAGGCCACAGGCTCGATCTTACTCACTTAAACGGGGCCCTTATTACCAATGACCTTCAGTATAAATCTGGGTCCCCTCGTAAATCAGTGGAATTTTAGTTTTTGACCTCCAGTGGAATGCTTGATGATCAAGTATAAATCTAATGGCAAAAGGTCACTCGCGTCTCTTTACATCTGTCAAACCAACCTTTCCCGAAAGGTTTTACACCCCCACACGAGGCTTTTATTTGTGTTTCTCTTAACTGACCGTGGAAATTTAATTCTGCTCACTAAATATCTGTAAACGCGCGTTTCAGCTGCGAAATTCCAATTCTTCTCTGCAGCCTTCTCCTAGCGGGCCTTATGGATGTCGAACGTTCAGCATTATAATGCCTGAAAATGTTAAAAATAAGACGCATTCTTCTGTTGTAGTGCAAGTACCATATCTTGCAGACACGGCGATCGTATTATAATGATGGCAGTGATCATTTTGGCGTGCAGCTGTTGATATCGCCTGGGCGATATCATGACCAAAGTAACGTAGTAGAAACTGGCAGGAAAAAATAGTTCATGAGAATAATGCTTCACGGTACAACGAGTTATCTTTCTTGGAAATGTGAGTGGTCCTGAAAAGGACCTACCCACTCTCGACGTTTCGATGAGCATGTTCTCATCGTTTTCAAGAGAATGAGTAAAGTCAGGATCGAGAGGCCTATTTATTAAATATAGTTCCTTTTACCGACTTGCAGCGTTTTTAGGTGTTTAGGTTTCATCCCCACTTTATTATTCTCCATTTTCGTTAATCCAATCAAAATCAATTTAAAGTATCCATCTCCTTTTTCTTGTATAACAAAACAAACATCCGACTATAAATAATTAACAATATTTGAAATTACAGTGCAAATACTAATACAAGCAGAACAGAAACTGGTCGGAGGTGAACGAGAAATGAGACATCCAGATATAACAAATAGTTATTTGGATTATCAAAAGAGTACGTTTATCAAGGGAAGACAAAATGAGAAAGTGGGATATAAAAGAGCCTGCACAAAAAACTTAGTTCTTAAAGCGAATATTGGAAAAAATTTGGAAAAATGAATGATTAAAATAATCCTATGTTACAAACAAAGCACAACGTGACTTGTGTAGACAAGGGAAAACTAATATGATAACCTCAAACCGGTTAAAAGCGANGTTTCTCGTTTTTACTTATCGTTTTTTATTATTGTTATGCATATCTATGGTAGATATGAATATAATATCCAACGATGTTTCTTGTTTTTACTTCCGAATAAGATTCTAATTCAGGCGTTTTCTCTTCATTTGACTAGTGAAACAACATAAAACATCATCAAGAAGGAGAGGCAATTCGGGTTATTCTGCAACTTGTTGAACTGACAAAAAAATAAATTGGAACGAAATTAAACCACGAACATGGGTTTTTTTTATGGAATTGCGCTCATCGTGAGCTTCAGTTTTGTGGTCACTTCCGTCTAACTGACTGACCGATGGACAAGTACCGAGACATCAGCACCTTAATGATTATGAAATACAAAAACTTTCTACTCCCTGCCTTTTCCCTCTTTTCATCTGTATCCTCTCCGCTGCTACCGAAATTATATATTATAGATAATGGCTGAATCATACGACTCAAAGGGGGCGGGTTTTTTTTTCATTACAATCGCCGAGAAAGGGAGAGATTCAAATAATATTTTACATTTCAGGGGATAAATGATAATGTCTTCTCGCACTCAATGGATCAATGTAACATATCCTTCCTAAATCTCAAATAAGCCACCTGCATTATCGATATGGGTCTAAATAATCAGTTAAAATGTCTCATTTGTTTTGCTGTCAATTTATGATATTATCTTTAGATAATATATTCATTAACAATAAGATCCCGATATAATTTATCTTGCAGGAAATTGAATCTTATACCTTTTGGCAAACTTCGATTTCTATGTAGTAGTTGAATAATATTTTATATATAACCCTTATTGATTTGAAGTCTATCAGACACACTTAAAATGGGTATTTATCTGTATTTTTGTATAAAATAATGCTCACTTATTTTGATTTCACGCTTAAAGCCCATGTATACTTTTGGTAAAAATTAAGAAATGTAATTTTTTTAAAATGTTTATCATGACATATAATTCTTATACACGTTTTGGGACCATAGCATATTTTTAGGAGCTTATTCTTTTGAAAATTTGAATATAACCGTTAAATCATATTTAGCGCCCTCTCTTGGTTATAACAATAGTTTGTTTTTTATCGGGCATATACAAACTTATCTCCGAGGTTTGACAAAAGCATTATAAAAAGTAATGCTTAAAGATTAAATTCTAAAATTTTCATCCTATTCGGTGCATGAGAAGTTGTCCTTTATCAAAGAAGAAAATATTGAATCAGTGTCGGGGGACACGATACTGAAACATTTTGCACATGTTAGGTTGTTACCAAAAAACTTGTTCATTTTTCTCATAATCTTTTGGGCAATATGTCTATGAATCTATATTTCATTTTATATAGATTTGAAACAAAATTTGGGGATGAAAATATTCGCTTTTACCAAAACTTTACTTGGGCTTTAACAATTTACAGAATAGGACGGCCAGACAAACGAATTCGCACGCATTCAAAAAGCTTCGCATGGAGCGTAAGTTTGCCTAAAGCTCCGTGTGCCGATCGTGAACGAGTCGTTTATGAAATAGCAATCCATGTCATAGTATGACGTTACTTTGGATTTATTCTATGCATTTTAGTAGTAAAAAAAAATGATAACATGATAAAATCTGTTTCCGAAAAATTAAGTCGAACGTCAATTCAATGCTCCTTTGTAATGCTATTCAAAACGGAACCGGCTTGTTATTGTTGTGTCTTCACAGTTCAATACACAGCGTACGGCTGTATTGTCAATGACCCACTTTATTTTGCGGACATAGTTTATATCGTGTTTGATATTTTTTACACCTCAGATATCAGGAAAACTAAGTGACTATGTTTGTTAACAGGAAAGGTGTATAAATTTGAATGAATTAATGAAAACGACCGATAGAAGGTTTTTTCTGATCGGCTCAGGGTGTATACAAGCGTCAATCCGCCCACTGTGCGATATTTGTTCGACATTCCTTTGCATGATAAGAGGGAAGTGTATTTTGTGTAAATATCTATTGCGAATGATTCCATGGAAGTTGTTTACTTTGTCCAAAGTCTTTTTTGCCCCTTCTGCTCACATTGCCATACGCTGACATTTGTATCGTGACGTCACTCTGTACTCCTTTCCTAGCGGGCTCCAACACGATCTCATAATCTATTCCCAAATTGTCGCTTTTCGCATGAGTTCACGCGCTTGATATGCCTATTGAATTTCGATCAAAGGGACCAGCGAAACGAACATTCAAATCAAAGAGATTCTCCTCAATGTAAACATAACATTAAACCAATACTCTGGTAATTTCAGCAACCTAAAATAACATATTAGAAAATAAAGCAACTCTTCCACAGAGTGAGACACAAACAAGACAAGAAAATATATAAACAACATCTCTCAGAAAAATTGATCCTAAAAGTATTAGTGAAAGAAGAAATTAAAATAAGAAAAACAACAGAAAGACGAAAGTTACTCATAATCTAAAGTTTGGAAAGAAGCTAATACATATCCCGAATGAAAGCGTGCACAGATTGTATGATGGTTAAAGTATGATTTACAGAAAACTAATGACCCGAAACATCTCTGTCTGGATCATTGATCGACATGCAAAGAATATATATTTGTCCATTGACGGAAGAAGAGTAAGAAGAAGTAAACAAAAATAAAGAAGAAGAAGATGAAGGAAGGAAAGAGGGAGAAAAAGAATAGTGAGAAGGTGATAAATAAGGAAATGGTGTTAGTGGGGGTGATGATGACGATGACGACGATGAAATTGGTGCAGATTCTAAAAAACGCCAATACCTCCAATATTACGAGAAACAAGAATCGTCTCCCAATAAAATAGACGTCGTCAATTGAATTCTCACGATTGAATTGGTCATCAGGGCATTTTCACTATATTGACGACGAATTCATGAATTATTTTACGAGTCGTTATTATTCTAGCGCTTTGGTGTACTTCGTTTCGCACCCATCTCTACTGATCCCCACGTGTCATCAATCATGGACCTATTCACACTAGGAATATAATCGTTCACTGGATCATGCTCCATTTTGCACCCATCTCGAGCGATCCCCACGTAGCATCAATCATGGACCTGTTCACACTTGGAATATAATCATGTTCTGAGACGTGCTTCATTTCGCACATTAACACTTAAAAGCCAGGGTGTGTTATCTAACACTGAACAGTTGTTATTATTGTGAACCTTAGTAAAGTGTTAGGACAAAACCAGCGCAAATCCAGATTGATTCCAGTGGTATTGTTGTAATAATAATAATAATAATAATAATAATGATGATAATAATAATAATGATAATAAAATTAATATTAATACAAGTAATAGTAAAAATATTAATACTAATAATAATAGCAATGATAATAATAAAAATAATAATAACAATAAGAATATTGATAATTATAATAATAATAATAATAATAATAATAATAATAATAATAATAATAATAATAGATGCAATTAATACAACCCACGTATCCACTCTGCTGAGTGCTCAAGGCGCTTTGCATTATTATCACCCTGGCTTTACCCCGACGTAGACCAGCGCAAATGACATCACAGATGTATTTAAATCATCAGTCCCTTTCAGTGTCTACCAACTTACGCATACTGATTTAAGATATTTATTTTTGTCATGGTATTTATAACAGTTTGATTTACTTTTCTTTTGTAGTTACATCTTTGTAACTTTGTGTATAAACAAACGCATTTTCTACAACTTATTATGGCTTCATTGTGGCCCAGAGACCGGGGATGTGTAACTCAGTGGTCTGCCCCATGAGCGGGGGGGGGGGGGGGGTGATCCCTGGCCTAGTCATGTCAAAGACTTAGATTAATCAAACCGCAAGAGGGTGTAAGTTGTTACAAACTTGTGTACGGCTCTTAATTTGCAACTGATTTGCAGTTCATTTGCAATTGATTGTAAGTTTCAAACAACACCCCTAAGATTTTATCACCTTACTTTGATTTGAATGCAGACAGTCTTTTGCTGAAAAATGCAATTAGTTTAGGGACCTTGACGAAGGCTTATTGAGATTTGTGAATCTATGGGACTGGTACAAGAAAATTAAAAGTTGTGAATCTTCATTTGCTTCCGCTGCTGATATATAAGCGCTTTGCGATTCAAGTAACAAGTCTACAAAATTCGCTCGCTTGGTCATACAGTGTCAGCGTTTTTGGATGTCGAAATTTCTCATATTAAATGTCCACTCTTAATTTGCTTCCTATAATTAAGATTGTATCAAATTGTTGAAAAATTAGCAAGATTTTATTTGATCAGTTGTAAAAATCAAATACGCCCGAGAATGTGTTTTCTGGCGACGTTCTCACGTTGCGTTCTAGCCAACTTTCTAAATACTAATATATATCCTCCTGGATGAGGCATCGCTTTGAAGTTGATTTTGTTGATTTTGTACGGATAATCCAACAAAAGATACGTCGCAATCTCGAAAATAGCAGCCATGATTTCATAGTAGTATTTTCACGATCTTATAATGGCATACTCTCCTCTTAACATAACGTCAAAATAAGTTGCCGTACGTGACCAGAAGAACAAACGAACTGAACAAATTAAACAATCTTATTTAGCCATTCGCAATAACTTTCACATATAAACGAATCTAACCTCCACTTCCCCATTTACACCGTAGAAGTGTGACGCCAGCTCATTCTTTTCCCCAGAAGCAAAAGAAGGAGGGAAACGTCTTTCGTGTGCGTCTAGCTAACCATATTGTGAATGCTTGAAAGGAGGATATTTAGTTGTCCAATTTGTTTCTCGTTGATACTCACATTGAAGGACTGTAACTCTACGAATCACGAACAAGTTCGCCACTCATTGCGGTTTTGTGGTATATTTTCCACAAAGTTTCGTTCTGATCGTATGGTCCTGATTATGTAACGCATACAATTTCTATTCGAAATATAAGTTTATCTGTCACTGTTCGTTTATCCCATCACCGACATCGCGATATTACTAGGGCAGTTTCATTAGTACAGCAACGCGTGATGCGCGGACATACTAGACGAGGAGCTTTGACGAGTAGGGCGTAAGCGTTTCGCTCACTAAATGACACTTGCTTTCTGAGCTCCGACCTCTAAATCATGGCTCGCATACCTCTAAACCTCTTTCGCGGTGATTCAACATTGTTACAGAGTGCCTTTAATACGATGCCATACTTCCTCAGCGATCAGGTTCGATCATTGCGTGCTGCGGTTGGAGGTGAAATAGACCCTCTCGGTTCATGTATTATTCAACAACCTCCTCAGGATCGCATGTGGTATAGGCATCAAATCTAAAGCAATGCTAAGAAATATGGTGGTTTCTTAGTACGATCGACAAAAGGCCATGTGCGCCACGAAGTTTGCCGAATGAGCTGTGTTTTATCACGCTGTTCGTAGAGGGTACGCACAACTCTACGAACGACCGGTGAGAATAATCGATTGTAGATCTACGAATAGCTTTATGAGACGCAATCCTGCATGGGCAGTGTTTCACCATATCGTTCCTAAAGTTACGCACGACTTCAAGAAAGACTAGAGCACGTTAACCAGTGTAATACGCGAAGGATTCTCGATCATTAAGCGCAAAAACGGATAAAGTCGTTTTTAAAGTATTTCGTAACTTGATGAAACACCGCCCCGGTCAGGACATTTGTTATTTGGGACATGGTGTTCTTGACATAGAACGCGAATGTTGCAATTCAGGACGTTAAGGTCATGTCTACGACCCAGAATACAAACTGTTTGACCACTGTGCCAAATTTGTGATTCGGCGGGTATTGGGGGACCTGAAATTCACTACCTGTGGAAAAGAAATTTACCTCCGCGTTTGTGTTAAACAATCTGTCCTGCTCTCATCGATAACTCATGTAGCTTAATTTCACCTGTGAAGGGGTCATCATTCGTTCGTAGATTCGTTTGTAGATCTACGAACAGCTCTATGAAACACATCCCAGGTGAAGGCCGACTCACACCTTTGCGTTTTTAGCCTGCGTCGTCCCAGCGTGTTTGGAAATTAAAACGCTCCTCGAGCGCAAGCCTAATGTTAGTCTACTGTCTGATCTGCGTATGATGTGCGTCCAGGGAGCGTTTTCAATTTCCAAATATGCTGGGTCGACGCAGGCTAAAAACGCAAAGGTGTTAGTCGGCCTTTACGAACCTTTACGAACCGAATCTCATACCACAAACCTTTATTCTGGCGTCGGGAACTTTGCGTCCTTCGTCATAGACTCAGTGATTCCCGGTTACAAACTTTGCCTCTCAGGTCATGATCTTCACATCCGAAATTGCAAATGTCACCATCTTCAGAGTACACGTTGTTAATATTGAGCATACTTAGGAGCCACCATATGTAAAAGAAGAGCTAATCCCAATGTAACTTTCTCCCTTCTCAGCGACTCTTGCTCCCCGCTAGAAGGTGTGCGACTGTCTGATTTATTTAAGACTGTCATGCAAATTGAAAGGCTCCTTTCACTATTCTTACGTTCGCTCTGAGCGCATGAATTGCAAACCCAGTGGCTGAATATCGGGGATTCAGACCCATATGCGTTTCTCCATGTTGTTTATACTCTGGCCGTTGACCCTAGCTTGATGGTTACACGAGATATTACGATGCTTTATTTTCGAAGAAACCATGGATAATAATTCACTGACTTAAGTCATTTGCTCTATGCAAAGGTGTTTCATAGAAGAGATTTGCCCCATTGGCTTTGCATTTTCTCGGAATTAGTTGTTGGTGTGATTTCAATGTTTTTAAACCTGTTGTTTAATAATTAATGAATGCTCGTACAATACCCGTCCCCCGTCCTTCGTTTTGTTAAGTGTTTTTTTTTACCTGATTTTACCCCACTCCGACTTTATCGGTTTAAATGCAATCGTATGTTTTTTGTTTGTTTGTGTGTGTGTGTGTGTGTGTGTGTTTAATAAATGCAAATGTCTTGTTTTTGTTTTTGTCTTAATTTGTTTTGTTTGATGTTTGATTATTCTTATACAGTTGCACCACTATTCAACCTTACAAAATATCGATACTCATCCTCAGAACTCATCTTCCGGCGTATTTATATTTTCATAGGTGTCTTCCTGCGAATGTATATTGTTGCACCTGAGGTGTAATCGATTTGCGTGCTAATAAAGATTTGGATCAAAAGCTGTTTTTTGTAATTATATGGCATTTCAACCTCGTAATCTTTAATCTTGCTGCATCCGTTATCGAATATGAGCCCGCTTTATCGTAATGCAGGCGAAAAGCTGATCGATAATTATTCAACCGCGTCACACATTAATTTTTCACACACCCGTCCCCGCTTCAGGGCTGATTCTTTTCGAACCTGGGCGGTGTTTCACCAAGATCCATAAGACTTTACGCACGACTGGTATCAGTTCTTTTGCGAAATTATTAATAATATTTCGCGCATTCAGCGCAAGAACTGATACCAGTCGATCTTAAAGTCGTTCTTAAAGTCTTTAATAACTTGGTGAAACACTGCCCTGGGCGATGTTACACGGGGATAAGAAATACTTTAAGAACGATTTTACGCACGACTGGTATCAGTTCTTGTGCTGAATGGTCGAGAATCTTGTGCGTATTAAACTCATTAGTGTACCACAGCCTTTCTTAATGTCCCAAGTAACTTTAAGAATGATTTGGTGAAACACCACCCTGGGCGATGTTTCATCAAGATAAGAAATACTTTAAGAATGACTTTACGCACGATTGGTATCAGTTATTGCGCTCAATGCGCGTAAAAGCATGAATCATTACGCACAAGAAGGCATACCAGTCGATCTTAAAGTTGTTATTAACGTTTTTCTTATCTTGGTGAAACACCGCCCTGGATTTGAGCCCATCTCCTCCGGAACGCTTTAAAACCGAACGCGTTTCAAACGCAATATCGTCCAACTTATCATTCACACGCGTTTGTGAAACGAACCCGAATTCCCACAGATCGTGTGCAGAATTCAACCCAACAACAAGTGCCCTTGCTCGCACTCCATATCACAGTAGACCACGAACAAATAAGGGACTCATTGTAATTAACACCGACGTTTCTCACACGTCGGCAATATTCGCATCGCATTTTGATCAGCCGATCGCTCGTGCAGAAGATCAATAGCGACTTATCGGAGGTGTAGGCGGTATCGATATCTGAAGGCGGGTATATTTTTTTGTCATATCCGCCACCTTCGAGATGCATTCCGTTATATGTTATGGTATTTCTTGTAAGATATTGCTTTCTTCAGGCAGTGATTCTCAAGTGTTTAACACTATCATCAATGCTGAAAAATGGCGGGAAAAATAATCTCCCACAGGAACACATATAGGCTCGCACACTTACACACACAAATATATCAATGAAAACTTAAAAATGGCGGGAAAAATAATCTCCCACAGGAACACATATAGACTCGAACACTTACACACACAAATATATCAATGAAAACTTAGCATGAGTCCTAAGTTGGATTTTAGCTGAATGGCATAGCTTTGAAAAATTTGATATAACAATATTTTGACCATATTTCTTAGTGTATGGATCACGTGATATGACAGGGAAACTTTCTAGCATAGGCTCCGGTACACGTTTGCGTTTTGCGTAATGCTCAAGGCGCTTTGCGTGATGCAGGGCCCGCTAGAAGAATAGCTTACAGCTGAAAGTGGTTACCCTGGGTATATAAGAGCTATTGTTATTGTTATAATTTTGTTTCGTCATCTATATATTTACGTGGTATTCACTAGTCTTTTACGATGTACCGTTTTGCTAACCGTCCCCCCTTTCTCCCTCACTCGTTCCTCCCACATCCCACTCTGTCATGTATGTTGACCATTTTGAATTTAGCTTAGCCCTCGACCCCATGTCCCTCGCCGAATCAATTTACTCAGCAAACAACGATTTCAGATCCCTATGGATTTGTAGGGGACCAGGCGCCTCAATCACATTAAGCCTTAGCCTTTACAGGTGGCATTCGATCGTGGGTTCGATCCCCGGCTGAGTTGTAATGCCAAAGACTCTTTTGAAAATGCGACCATCTGCCTTCTTGCCAGGCGCTCGGCGTTTAAGAATGGAGACGGGTAATATAATAACTTCATGTTATGTAGGGCCCGCTGGAAGAACAGCAGCTCACAGCTGAATGTGGTTACCCTGGGTAAATTCGAGATATTATTATTATTAGCATTATTATTTTCATTACTATTATCATTATCATTATGATTGGTATTATCATTATTATCATTATTATCATTATCATTATTATTATAATGATTATTATTATTGTTGTTGTTGTTATCATTATTATCATTATCATTATTATCATTATTTTTATTATTATTATTATTATCATTATCATTATTATTATTATTATTATTATCAATATTATCCTTCGTGATCTGTCATATACATATTCCAATCTCATAATAATCCTTCTCTTTCTTCCTCACTCGTTCCTCCCACACCTCACCATGTCATGTCTGTCGACCATTTTGAATTTAGCTTAGCCCTCGACCCCATGTCCCTCGCCGAATCAATTTACTCAGCAAACAACGATTTCAGATCCCTATGGATTTGTAGGGGACCAGGCGCCTCAATCATATTAAGCCTTAGCCTTCACAGGTGGCATTCACTCATCGGAAAGTGTTTACCTATCTTATTTAAACCCTTCGCATGTCGTCGTAATCTCTTAACTCTATTTCTGATCTTGATTTTAGATGATGAACATCCGAGCATTTTTACATTAAATTTCCAAGCTTACTGAAGAAAACTCGTAGTTCATACGAGGGCATTCCAAACTTGCAGATAATGATACGTAGCTTTATTGAAATATGATTCATATAATGATAATGAGTAGCTTTATAGAATTATGCTTCTTACAACTACATTCCAAATTTGTTAAAGATAAAACGTAGCTTCACTGAAATATGATTCCTAAATGGAATTTCGGACTTGCGAAAGAAAATTCGTACCTTTACTGAATTGTGTTTTTATCGCAATTTGGAAAATCGATGGAATCTTGAAAATGACCGTAAAACCAGAAGGCTTTGTTTCGTATTATTGCTGTTGTTTTTCCGGGTCAAAGATAAGGTCCTTAACCTGCTCGTTTTAACAATTCAACATCATTTGGATTTCAATGAATTATGAATTAATGAATTATTTTGGTACAAAACACGTTTATTTATTCTATTTTGAAATAATCGGAGGTGCTTTGATAATCTTTTGTTCTAGCGGTCTGTAATTCATTGGCTGCTTATACCTGGACTGAAGTCTAAAGTGAATTCTGTGTCATTAATACCATTTTTTATTTTTTTTTTTTTTTTTTGGGGGGGGGCATTTTCCGGTGTTTCGCGCAGTTTTCGGGCGTTTTAGCCTTTTAATACTAATACACTAACCTTAAGAAGTATGGATTACAACGTAACTCGCTATATTGCAAGTAACAAAACGGACGGAGTGTGAGGCACAACGAAATTGAGTGCTGAAAGCCTTTTACCATTGGTTCAAGCTCCGGAATGACTATCAGTTGCCGTAATAGATTTAAAGAGCGGTTCACCTGACTCATCGGCCGTCGAAAATAAACTGTCGCATTGTTTTACTTTCAATTTTTGAAATGTTATCACCCAGAATTGATCTGGGAAAAGATCGCCAGGCAAACCGCTTCATTCCTCAAAGCGATTGAACGCCGTTAGACCCTCCTTTAATACCGCAACAATGTCGGATTACTGATTGCACGGGGTGTACCAATCAATCGTCAGCGGGGTAAGCCAAACCTATCGTTAGGGTTTCATCTCCGGAACCTTGCCGGGAAGCAGGGGATAAAGCAGGCCTCTTCTACCGCCTGTCTGAAGGTGGATGTGCTACTTTGATTGCAGAGTAGGTCGTCATAAGACAAATCAATGCGACCGGTCTGGTTTCAGGTGAAGATGGTGGAAGGATGAAAGCTTACCCTCCGCGCGAATCACCAAGACGCACCGTCTGCCGTTTACACCTTCGCTCACCTGCGCAAAGTCCCTCCTTGTTTTTTTAAACTTACTTCAAACCCAACCGGAATAAAAATACACCAAGTCCATTACCACCTATTTGTGCCTCATCCTTTTTGCGGTCACGACTTTAGTGAAGGTTTTGGTTACGGTTTGGCTTGCGAATTGCTCCGAGCGCTGAAATGTTTTTCACTATTACGTTTTGATGTTGTTTTAAATGTTTTTGCAGCTTTAGCAAGCCTAACATAGGGATATCGTAGCTGGCTGCCAGCGGGGTTCTTGAAACAAAGATGGTTTTAGACAACCGCCCCTCTCGAATGGCGATCCTCCCGTCATTTTCCCACTTTCCCACTCTACTTTTAGATATACTGAATTGAAGTTCAAGAATAACTCTAATTGGTGTATGTTGCATCTGCATTTCTTTAGTCGAACCGGCATTTTGCTTTCAATTCTTTTGACTAAGATCTTCGCAGTGTCATCGTTTCACAGAATACCTGTAGATATATCACCAATGCTCTATATTATCAAAGTGCCTGGTTCACTAACTCATTCTTATTTTTTTCTTAAGATAAGAAATACTATGCGGGCGACCGATAAAATATCTTTGGCTAAGTACTGGGAAATTGTGAGGTGTAGGAAAGATGTCATGTTTTATTCGATGACGAACAAATTCTAACCTTTAAGAAAGACTTGTTGAAAAAAATATACAATTAAGAGCATTACCTTTTCGCTTTATATCTGAGGAAAAGGCGCTTTATAAAGGCAAGTTATTATCATTATCATATCATTTCATGACCAGTTGGACTGATCATGAATTTCGGGAAAATGATTGCAGTATATAAATAATTTTGGTTTAGAATGTCAAGACGCCCTTTTTATTTTTAACCGGACAATCCATCGAAAAAAAAGAAAATAAAAGATATGTTGGCCGAAAGCGCCTAATTCATCTAAGCAAGATGTGAACACACTGATGCATATTGCCAAATATACAATTTACGGCTTGTACTCTTTGAATAAGTGGCAAATAATTAAAAGCATACGAATCTTGTCATGCATGAATAATATGGGAGGTAATTTGGATCAGATTTGGTCTATATTAGACGTTTTCATTCCCTTGTCGGCGCCATCTAAACTGCAATCTTAAGAAGATCTGAAGTTACTGTACCATTTCCTCATCGTTTTATCAAGCATGAATAAAGGACAAGTTTAGTGAATGTTTATTCTGCAAAACTACATGAATAATGGCATTAAGTAGGGGATGTTGATTTTTGTTTGAACTGACGCAATTGTTATAATTGACAATTTCCCCACGTGTCGATGCGAGTGTTTTCATTTAATATCTTTCCCAATTTGAATGTTTCACAATTTTCAATCCGACTTGTTCAATAAAAATACATGTAGTATTCGAGTTGAAAACTCGTATTGAAGTTTTGTAAAAATATAGCCAATTAATCCTATAGAATGATCACAAAGCCAATAAGGATATTGCTTGTACATTTGTATAATACATGTGTTTAATATTGTTTATTGGTGTTTTTATGTTGTTGTCATCAAACAGGGTGATTTATTTGGACTATAGCGAATTTATGTTAATATACAATGATAAATGTCGACAGTAAGACAAAGTACATTACTGATGGAGCAACTTTGTTAAAATACAGCGTCATAAATAAACGAATAAAATATTGTATTAGGTTGACACGAGATAACTTTGCACGAGAGAAAGAAATACATGTTGTGTAGTTTTATGACTGTAAAAAATCGGTAATGGTATCTCTGCTCAAATGTATCCTTAGAAATTTCCGTGTCATGACCATCATAGTCCTGATTTGTCAAAAGACCATCTATTCCCGTGGGGCGACTACTGATGCACGCCGCCAAGTCCATCGGGACTGCACCCAGAGATTTCTGAATCAACAAAGCTGCCAATCGCTCTTCGTCGTGCGCTATATTTTTCTTCGATATTGTTGCCCCTGCCCGTCCTTCCACTATTTAATCTACCTACTAGTTTGTGTTTCTTAATCTTCCTTTTCAACCCATCGTCATTTTTCTTCCTTGGGCCTTCTTTTTCCCCTTTATATATTCTCTGCATTTTGCTCTTCCTTGTATTTTATTCCTCGATTATTGTTTTCCTTCTGCCTCATGACTTTCATAATTATTCATGTTTATGTTTGTTCTTTTCCCTTCTTCTTTTCCTTTTCTCCTTCCTTCCAACATATCGCCTTTATCTTATCATCATATATATCTTGCTCGTTTCATCTTTATTCTGTTCTTCCTTGTATTCGCTCCTTTTTGTTCTTTCTTATATGTTATTCTTTGGTTATCCCCTTCCTTTTTCGTCGCTATTCTTGTTATACATTTTCCTTCATTCTTCTTTCTTTCTTCTCATACTTTTCTTCACATTGTATCTCATTTTATTCTTTTCATTATAATATGTTTTATTGTAATTTGTTATTCTTCTTCTGACTTTACTATTCCGTTTACTCATTCATTTCAGAGCCTCCACATTCGGTATTGTTTTCGTTGATTTTCTTCCTTGTTCTGCCCTTCTTTCTAGCTCGCCCCTCCCCCTGCCCCATGCTCCTCCTACTCCTCCTTATCCTCCTCCTCCTCCTCCTCCCCTTCCTCCTCCTCCGTTTTCCCTCCTTCTTTTTCTCAGCCTCATCCTCCCCTATTCCTTCTTCTCCTTCTCCTCCTCGCCATCATCTTCATCCGTCTCTTCCTCTTTCTAATTCTTCTTCCTCTTCTTCCCTTTTCCCTTTTTCCCTTTTCCTCTTCATGTTCTCATGCATTGCATGGTTTGTAGTTATCTACTATATTTGTTTGAACAGGTCTGCTAGTGAACAAATAATTCAAAACATTCCATTTCACGAAATTAATTTCGAAGAGAAATGTATTATCGGTCAACGACCAGCCCTCAAGTCTTGTGATTTAATTCAGTCTGATGCCACAGGTCATAGCTGATCTTTGGTATATCTCTTGGCAATAGAAAATTTCCAATCTCTTCATTTCATTCAAAATCATTCTTTTTTTACGAGGAATCCTTATACTTACTGATGCATTCGCTTTGAATTTATTTTTTTTTCAATTAATTTATGTATTCGAATATTCGAATATATATACTCAGGTGCAATAGAGAAACAAGTCCGCTGTTTACACAAATGTCCTGATAGTACGATAAAATAGCACAGATAGTATGAACCATTTTAAAAAGTAAAACGCAGAATAAATGTAAAATATCATATACAAAGAGGATACGAATACAATTAACAATTATCTGTACTGATAATTTAGATAGCAATATATAAATCAATCAACCAATCAATCATACAATCATATTAAATGTCTGATTGGCAATTCTAAAGCACGTCAAAAATAAATCTGTTAAAAAAGCATGAATGTTGAGTTCTTTGCTGAGCACACTTACTCAATCACAGTTGTTTCTCTTTTCCTTTTAGTTAATCAGCGCAAAGAGACATATTTGTGAGCTTTATAAGAACAGTATATTAGTAGTGTTATCATTATTTTAAGAAGTTTATTTATCTATTTTCTTTCCAAGGACATCACTACTTGGGACATCTTCCCCCATGCACTTGTATCTTATTACGTAGCCCTTGGTCATATTTCTATGTAAACATACTTGTCGTTTCATATTTCTAATAACATCACATTCAACAGATTTGATTATTAAATAAAGTAGTTTGCTGTGGGCAATATGATGACAAGCTCCTCGTAAAACAGCAACTATCGGGCTTTCGTTTCCCTCGTGTTCCTAAGATGTTCTGGTCACTTGGCGAGCCCCTTCATTAATTCACGCCATTTCTAAATTACTGGGTCTTGGTTCTCGACCGCTCGGTACATACCCCATTATTATCTTGTCATATGTGATAAAGAAAGAAGGTTTCAAAAATTGATTAGAGACATGTTAAAGGTAGAATACCTCTTTTGCAGCCTAAAAATTGACTTTCCGAGATTGTTGTGTTATGTTGAAGAGTGCTAAATGTTATAACTTATCACCAATAAATTGAACAAAAATATTGGTCATGATAGGCGCATTAATAGTTATTCCAATAATAATTCTTCTAGTCGGGCCTCGAACTAATAGACCGGGCGTTCAAAATTCAAAACAGCCGTTAACCCCTCGTTGACCAATAGCGCAAGAGTGTGGCAGTGTATTGAAGTGCGCACTTTATTTGCTCTTATGTTTTGTGTGTGTGTGTGTGTGTGTGTGGTACCGTAATGCGCTAGGACTATCGCGATACCGTTGGTGTCAAAATGAATTATGAGAGATTTTTATTTGAATGATATATTCTGGACTACATTCGACCAAAAGAGATGTTATTATTTTGGCATATCTGAGGTACACAACAAATTGTAAGCATAACCGTAATGTGTGCAAATGTAGTTTTCTACCTTTAAGGTGTGTAAAAATATAAGTATAAGATAACCATTTCATAGGCTGCCATCAATCAAAGCTTATAATTTACTTAATTTCATTATACAATTTGCCCGTTTAGCATCGTCAACAAACAAACAAATTAAATAATGCAGTTTCACTACTAAATACCAACTTATATAGATATTTCAAATCATTTATCATGTTAAATGAACCTCATATCAATCTTCATTTTAGCATCGAAAACGTATCTGAAACAACAGAGTCTTGCCATTTTTATGAAAAACGAATGTTCTATTTCAGGTAATTGCTACAGATTTCAAGATCATCATATCTTCATCCCCCGCCCTGTAGATATAATCAATAATTGCACTCGTAAATCCATTAATGTAATCTTCTGTACAAACATTACACCAACAGTATACTTACTACCTCAGAGGAAATTGGTTCGCAAATATCAGACACAATGTTTACTGTCTTGCTCATAATTATTTACAGTGTACAGAACTGTAGCCTGCTCTGCCTAAATGTATACCGTTGTCTGAATTGCTAGTTCGCCAGACGCTTTAAAGTCACGCCTCACACTTCGCGGTATTGATTGATATACCGGTTTACAAATATTTTGAACTTTCTGAAAGTTTCCTACCAACGACATTAGTTACGTAATATAAAAAGCATGGTTAGAAGCAACTGAACTACAGTGCTTGGATTTCAATTTGCAATATTATTACCTTAATTTTAGCCCGGCGTTCACCAGCGCACATGGGATTTCATGGAATAAATATTCCTACTAGGTACCCATCCCTTACCATGGTTGAGTGCAGCACAATGTAGATCAATTTCTCGCTGAAGGAAATTAACGCCATGGATAGGATTCGAACCTACGACCCTCTGCTTGAAAGGCGAAAGTCATGCAGAATCACTATACCACGGCGCCTCCAATGCACGTTCACGCGCATCTGTCTGCAGTATGCCACTTGTTTTAAACTACTATTTATGACTCACCGCTCTACTACTAACAGTTCTTCTGTACCTTCAAACATCGTCTTCCATTCGTAGAGCCTTTCCAAGGCTGCCACAACCCGATCAATACTGTTCTTTGACAAAACATATTGATTCAGAAGTGTCCCTGAGAGACCTGAAACCCCGACAAGTTTAATCGCTGCACTACAAGAGCCATTACGAGCGACCCAGATTTTATGGCGACTCGAGCTGGATTTCGGGTAACTTAAGTTGAAGTCCTAAAACCTCATGAAATGCAAAAATGTAACACACGATACTTTTTAGTGACTTTGCCTCGAAGTGAGGGTTTGATATCACGAACTTGGTGTAGATGTTTTTTTCATGAGCACGATGAGTCAGTTGTGTGTGATGAATATTTTTGTTATTATCGTGTTAATGTATTGGAGAATGTTGTGCAACTACCATTTTACAACCCAAGTGGCCCTCTAACTTTTGGGTCATTGCGTAAATCTATGCGCCTCTCAAGAGCTGACGAGCAAAACAGAAGGGAAAATAGGGACTCCTCTCACTTTTAGCAGCCCCATACCTCTGATCTTGGGCCAAAGCC
Organism: Temnopleurus reevesii; assembly: GCA_036244855.1. Lineage (NCBI taxonomy): Eukaryota > Metazoa > Echinodermata > Echinoidea > Temnopleuroida > Temnopleuridae > Temnopleurus > Temnopleurus reevesii. The sequence goes on from BQKZ01001442.1 coordinate 64,366, forward strand.
CTTCAGCCCCCTAACCCCGCAGTACGAGTATCGGATTCGAGGTTGACTTACCTTAGCTCTCTTTTTTGAAGTTAAGGTTTCAAGGTCACTTTAAACTTTAATATCAGCTCCTTGACGTCCAGTCAGTTCTAAAGCGTATTACGACCTAGAAAAAAAGATCCAATTTGACACAGAAAGGGCTAGTTAGGACATGTATGCCGGGTAAGTTTTACCAAGAGCGGGATCCCGAAAACTGGACATTTTCCTTTTGTCTATTTTGAGCGTTTATTTTGAGCGTTTAAAACAACAACACCACTTTTTTCGACAGTGGAAGCGAACACAAAAATGTGCTTATAAATGATTATACGAGCTATTTTGTTCAGTAGCTCGCTGTATTTTCTCGCTGTATTTTTGACTCGCTGTATTTTTGACTCGCTGTATTTTCTAATTTGAAAACTGTTTAAAAAGATTGACACGCCGTTCAGAATAAAACTTTGACGTACAAAAATTGCCGATATTGCTAATTTGTCTACCTTTTTTTTCAGACATCATCGTAATTATCATTAAAGATTCAAGCCTGTATCTGATTTTCCTCAAACTTGTTTGGGCAGTTAATACATTCCTTTAATAAGATCGACTGTACTTGCCATTTAAATTAAACAATCAATACGTTATTGGTTCTAAACAAAACAAGGCTTAAATAAACATTTCGTTATTTCTTCTCTTTCCATCTCACTAGATGCTGCAAACAATATTGACCGTTGCAGTGATGGCGGTCGGCGTACCCATTGTGACGACACAGGCCGTGGGAAGTTCGTACACCGACGATGACTTCTTCGTAAAGGGACAAGAGGAATGTCTCGATAGCTACTCAAACTTCACTTTTGACGGAGAAGACCCGCCCTATCACGGTAAGAAATTTTCTTGGAACTTCTGAATTTATTATTTCATTTATTCATTAGAAGATATTTATACAGGTACAAAATATAAACAATCTGCTGTTTCACATCAATGTCGTGATTGAAAGCATTTAGTTTTGAACACAATATAAACTATTTCCGCATAATAATAATTGAATTGAATTGAATTAAACATTTATTTCCTTTTTCATTGACATAATCAATGCAAGATAACATGACAAAGCGACATAATCAAAGAAGCCCCTGCAATCATATCCTGTGTTGGGAGCGCCTTAACAACAAACAAATTTGAACAAAATTATATTTAAAAAAAAAAGTAAAGAAAATAAATCAGTTGATTATGTACAATAGGGCCGGACACCGTGTATTGAACTGTGCGGACACAACAATCACAAGCTTGTTCTCATTTGATTAACATTACAAAGGACCATTGAATTGGCGTTCAACTTGATTTTACGGAAATACTTTATATCGTGTTACACATACAACCGGAAGATCGATTCATCTCGTCCCAGCTTCCCTTGTCATATTCCTTAGGGACACATCCCATATATGATCGATAGTACATTACAATTTGAAATCAATCGCGATCGAAAATCTTTTACACTCCTTTGTTGGGACTTACATTAACGAGTACCCTTAACATACACAAAATATGAGGGCGTGTTTTACTGATACGCTCTAACTTTAAACTTGGCATATCATTTTTAATATAGAAATAGGATTTAATTTTAAGCTTAGCATGGGATTTTTAAGAGAGAAAAGACCCAACGGACTTGAAATCACAAATGATTCCCCCGAATCAAACTCTCATCCCTCCATTTTATTCCGAACCTGAATCATTATCTTCTATTTCTACGAACACCAACAGTAGACCCATATCAGCGGTTAGCCATAATGGCATATAAAAAGATTTCAGCCCTTGAAATAGGAGGGGTCATTTGAATCATTTATCAACCACTACAACTTGATATGCTCAAATTGGCCATCCATTCCATTTTTCGACGTCATGATAGGTTTGAGAGTAGTGTCTTATACCGGTTAATGCGCCTGTCTGACCTTGACTAAGGATTATATGCACACTTAGAAATAAAGGTACACATGAATGAAGCACTGGGAGCGACTTTTAGGGTGCAATATCATGCTGCACTCAACCTGGGTGATGTGAATGGGTACCTGGCAGGAATACCTTGAAATCCCAAGTGCGCTGGTATACGCCGGGCTAAAGTGAGGGTAATAATAAGGCAACGCACTTTGAGCATTGAGCTGAATGGATATGTGTGCTATATAAATCGGATATTATAATTAGTATCATTATTATTATCTATATTAACATTTTACCGTTTGGGTGAAAATCGAACAACTAAAAGTATGATCTTGCAATATATGCCTATGAGGCTCATCAGATCTCTTTGTTCTTCAAACGCCCAACATTTACCTATCGTAATACTCTCCTACATATAAACGTTGGTATTTTAAAAATATATAAATTAACGATGCCTTCACATGACACAGTATCCGATTAAGGCTGCCAAACGGTACAATATTGCACCATTAAAACTTTCACTGCAGATCGTACCTTTGCGCTTTAGTTGGAATCATTTGTCAGTTTGTGTTCTGCCGAGTGTGTACATTAAGGAGGGAAATCGTGTAAATATCACACCTTTTCTAGTTCTTCCGCAGATTGCACCTGCCAGAGAATGTTTGCACCATACGTTCACCTTTTTTCTTAGAGTGTAGAGAGCAATTGAATAAAGATGTATGTACGTTGTCATCAAAAGGGAAATTCATGGTGTCTTCAAGAGGCAAATTCAATATATCAACTAATTCGAGAGGGAATCAAGTGACATTTTCCAAGAAAAACCTCACTTACATGATTGTGTACTTCCTTGTCATTCTAATTCGAAGGAATTCTAATTCCAGTTGGGTCCTCTGTGATCCAAGTTATGTTCGTATAATTATGTAAAGGGGATAATCGAGTCACATGACACGACAAGGGGATATGGACTGTGTTTAATCTGGATGATGTGGGCTGCATGTGCTATATATGACCGGGGCATAAAACGAACGATATTTTCACCATATCCATCAGCAAAAAAATATTTTCATGGATAGCAACCATCTCCAAAATGAGCATGTCTCTACAGCTGCACATAGCGAGACAACCTCGAAAGAGGGCAGTATTCATAAAAAAAATTGGCGTCGCCATGTCTTCGATGCGTTATTTTGCAAAACACACAAATGTCTTCGCGTGCGAAAAGGCATATTGGTGTCATAAAAGAATTATCGAGCTCCTGATTGCTTCGGGATGTTCAAAGCCACAGAAATTGAAAAAAGAAAACTGGCATTATATGACAAATATCGTTTAAGTCGAGATATTAGTATTTAATGTATTTAAATCTACTTGTTAGTATGCAGATTTGCATACAAATGAGATATTAAATTGTATTTCGCGTTATGACATTTACATGTCAGGGTAGTCCATCCGTCCCTTATTTCTACTAATGT
>BQKZ01001442.1:68031-78568 GCA_036244855.1 Temnopleurus reevesii
TATATGTGTATGAGAGAGCTCTCTCTCTCTCTCTCTCTCTCTCTCTCTCTCTCTCTCTCTCTCTCTACCTATCTATATATCTCCCTCCATGTTTCTTTCTCTCTGTAGATCAACAATCATTCTCATTTACCATTACCTACTTCAGTTTTTTCTTTGTCGTTTACGTTTATCTTGTCAATGATCCTAATTTACAATTTATTTTAATCTTCTCATATATTCATGGCAAAAACGACAATAAATAGAGGATGCCAATAAAACCTAACAAGTACCTTAGTAAGATTAATCTCTAGTTTGAGTGTAACAACGAGGGTTGTAAAATACGGACTAGTATTCCGAATCCCTGCGGAGATTCAAGAGCGTAGGGGTTTAATTTTGTTATTAATACCATTTAATGTCCCCACCTACACGCACACCTGGTCATAATAAGTGTGTTAAAACACTATTAGCTCCAGGTGAGATCGTGAATCAGCGCTGATCTTACTTGAGGCTTGTTTTTACTAAAAATCTACGGCACTGTGAGCAAAATGGGCAAATGCCTTGGACAAAGTTAATAATCTCCATCCAAGCATTAGCAATAACTAGATAAACACAAAATAAATGTCTATCGTTCTTAAGGCCTACCTACACCTTTGTGTATTCAGCAGTTTTTACAATTATTGAAAAAGCTCCCTGGACGCACAACGACGCAGGTTATTCGGTGGACTGACGTTTGGCGTATATATGCTACTTGAGCGCAAGCCGAACGTCAGTTCAACGTCATATACCTGTATACTGCGCACTCATGGAGCGTTTTCAAATTTCAAAACAGTTGGGCTGACGCAGGCTTGAAACGCAATAGTGTGATCAATTCGCACATTTATTTGGCAAAATATAAAAATCAACAGGTTAAATAAACAATTATAATGTTAAAAGGCATGCCGGGGTTGCTAAAAAAGTTGAGAACTTGTAAGTAAGCAACCCCTGAAAAACAATCGAAATTACATAAGTAAAACAAAAAAAAAGAAGAAAAGTTCCATAGACAAAAACAATAAAATACAAAATGAGATTCGGTCTTTATTTTGTGGAAGAAATGTTGGAAAAGAGTCGCACTTGGGACTTTTTGTTGGGATAATGAGGCTATAATTGTGAATGCGTGAATGAGGTTGTCTACTTTGTCCCAGTCCGTTGCCCCTTCTGCTTACAGTAACGATGATGGAAAATGATGGGATAGTTGGAGTAATAGTAGTGGATTGTTTTGGGGCATTATATGAATCACTTGAGAGACATGGATGTGCTCTAAAATGAGGACGCATTGCTATCGGATCTCGGAAAGAGGCCCTATTCATGTCACATTTTTGAGATCGGGTTTATATACGTACGTGTTTGATGTAGGGGAAAGGTCCTTAAGGTAGTCACCCACCCTCCCTAAAGGCCGAATCGCACCTTCGCGTTTATAACCAACCCCTGCCTTATGTTCGCGCTCCGTGAAGGTGAACGTATAGATACGGAGCCAAGACGCTTGATTGACGTTGAAAGCGTTCATCTAGCAATCGACGTAGACACGCGTTAGTGTCAACATGGCCACATCCCTCGGTATTTCATCATTCACGGAGAATTGTGACGGCAGAGTAGGCGTTGACTATGGAGAGTTAGCTTATACCATTGGCAGTGACTCCACCGGTAGCCTAGACGCTCGGTTGCCGAATGTATAATCGGGTTCGAAACTGTATTTAACATTTTATAGTCAGCGTCTACCCAACGCATAAAATTTCAAGGTCGCTCGATGAACACTGCATTAAGTTCAGATGGAAAACACTTGCATGGCTTGATCGATAGTGTTTGACGTAGTACGCACGCACGCAGTAGCAACAGCTGAAACGTCTTCACTTCGCGTTTTTGCGTTCATAGCGCGTCTTTCAAATTATTAGAGCACAAAACTGAGAACGTCATATTATTCTTACCCGAAATTATCAATTAATATAGAATTACACCGAAAAAAGCTTTGCAAAGAAAAAATATCCTAAATTCAACTAGGACTCAAACTAAAGAACAAAATTCATTATTAGCAGCAGTGTAGCATTTACACCCACTTTAACACCCATTATCTTATTTAACATAAGCCCAGCATCTACACTATAAAAACAAACTAATCAAATTTGATTAGGAAAACAATACAAACGGGGACACCTAGAAATCTAATAAAAATGATTAGACAAATCTAATCATGTTTTTTAATGTGGAAGTCTTATTATAATTACGAATAGGACATGTAATCAAAATGATTAGATTCAATTAAAAAAATTAATACAAGTCACATATGATTATAAATCCATTTAAGAATGATTAGTTTCTATTCATAATAACATCATAAGACGATCTAATAAAAAAATCATTAGGTTGTTTTAGAGTGTTTATTGGATAACACCAAGTTAATTTCAACACCGTTGTTTTTACAATACAGTAAAAACAAGACTCGGGCACTTTCCCAGCCGAGTTATAAATACGTATAGGCATTTGTCGCCTTTTCGGTGTTAATTTTAAACAGCAAATTGCGCTGATGGGCTTATCCCTATTTCAGCCATTTATCACATTGAAAATGAGGTAAACACTTGAAATCATTTGGAATCTTTCATCACCATGACGTCATCATTCGGTCATAATGCAAACCATGGGGAAATTTTTACTATAAACACGAATCCATTAGCTGGCCAAAGAAGGGTCCCAATATTGGCCTTCTCTGCATTATTTCATCCGCTACATGCTTGGAAGGAGGAATAATAACTTTAATCATCGTGAAATTGGAAATTTATTACATTTCTGGATACCATGACATTTGTGACCGGGTTGTTGATGAAGAAAAACGCTCAGAATAGCAGCGCAACGATGTTATTCCCCCGATCATATTGGCATAAAAGAAGAACCATTCTTGCAAGAAGAATGTTACATCATATGCGTTTTGCTTATTATTCGTTTCATTGATTTTATGATCTTGGTGAGCCGTTGTTTTATGATATTGATTCAGCATGTCACGTAAGTGTATGTTGTCTGCATTCAATCAATTCTTCAATGTTATGTATAACCAGAAATATGGTTATACAATCTTGATTGTTATTAGGACTTTTCTTTTATTATATTTGGCCTTTTTTTTTGGTTATTGTTCTCTTTCAAGCCCCCAAAAGTACAAATAAAAATGACCCATGCAGGTCGGGCTATTTAATCATGAAATCATGAAATTTATCTACCTAACAAAAGCACGGCATCCAGGCAAATCATGCTATCACAATGTCACACTACAATACTCACGCGGTTTCTCGCCAAGATTTTCTTACAACTAATTTCGAAAATAGGAAAGGCACACGGGATATTGTAATACAAATCAAAGCCTCGCCATTGGTGTGCATATTTCCAGAGGGAATATAAATCACACCAAAATTCTCCAAGCAGATTTGCTTGAATTTCTGTAAAATGATGTATCATTTCACTCAATAGTTTATTTTTGCTGGACAGTACATTTTGGATGCATTTTATACTTTTTTTAACAACTTTTTTTTAATCGCAGGCTTGCTGAAAAAACAGCCATTTGACGGATTGTCAGAGCTACTGTGAAAAAAAAAATGAATGCAATACAATACAATAAACTCTTTAAAAATGGACAGAAGTTTATAGCACTGTTAACTAAATTTTCGGTTACGATAATCCAACTGATGGTGAGATTACAACAATTTTAACCAAAATTACAAAATGTTTAACCAAGATTTGATGTGTGGCCCGTGTTTTCTACACATATATTGTTTAGAATATGTCAAACTTTTTGTTAAAACGTTGAAGCCCCTATAAGAGCCCCACTAAGAGTGCAACATATATTAAACCAATAGTTGCTCTTGAATGTATATTCATACTAAGGGACTTGTGTAATAATCTAGATCGGTTTGCGTACAGCGTATAGGGTATATGTTTACAACATTATTACAACACGGTGAGGAACGGAAACACTCGTACTTGTAAGTAATTAGCGAGTTTTAGGCTAAGTGGATGCTTGTACATAACATCCAACCTTTTTTTAGATGAGGTCCTAAAAATACATAGACTCTCGTTACTCCCAGGCGAGAGAAAATAATAAGAAAGAGATAGGGCAGGAAATACTTGAACAGTATTGGTTACAAAAGCAATGAGGTGATTGTAACCTACTTTACTCCTTCCGTGCCTCAATCTCCTTTTTATATTTATCTCTTCCTCTTTTTACTCCCGTATTCTACATCAATCTTATTTTTCTCATTCCGCTCTACCCTCGTTCTATTTCCTCCCTTTCTCTATACTTTTTCTTTCTTTCTCCCTCTCCTTTTATCTTTCTATGTTGCTTTCCTTCTCTCTTTCTAGTTCTATCTATTCATTTCTCTCTCTCTCTCTCTCTCTCTCTCTCTCTCTCTCTCTGTATCTTTCTCTCTGTATTTCTATTTATTTCTCTTTCTCTCTCTCTCACTTTCTCTATCTCTATTTCTTTCTCTTTTAGTCCTCTCTCTTCTCTCTCTCCCCCTTTTTGTCCCTTTCTCTTTCTTTCTTTTTCTTTCTCTCTCTTTCTCTATCTTTCTGTCTAGTATTCTTGCTTTCACTGTCATCATCTTCGTTTATGTATATGTATGGCGCTTTTTTCTCCCCCCCCCCCCATCTGTGTATTGCTATCCTTTTCTCTTTTTCTTTCTCTCCCTTTCTCTGTCTCAATTTCTCCTAGACAGAGAAATCTGTCTATCGTTCTACATAATTTCTCTCGCTCTCTCTCCCATTCCATGTCTATATGTTTTGCTAATTACATTTAACCATCATTTCTATAATTGTCTAATATTTACCCCGACCTCTACACAAGTGGTGTCTGAAGGCCGACTTAAACGTTTGTGCTTTTAGCCTGCGTCGGCCCGGCGTTTTTGAAAATTAGAAACGCTCCCCGAGCGCACAGTGTACGCTTATGAGACTGTGGACAGACGTTGGGCTTGCGCTATAGGAGCGTACGCTGAACATCAGTCTATCGTATGACCTGCATCCTTGTGCGTCTAGGGAGCGTTTTTAATTGCCAAAGATACTGGTGCGCTCGATGCAGGCTAAAAACGCAAAGATGTGAGATGGCCTTTACAACGTATGGCACGGTAGCCTCATTCTCCCTTTAAAGTTCTGTGGACCGTGCCCTTGTTGTGTATATGTGTTCTAGACGATTTAGGGCGACCAGTTTGGGGGTTTACGGTAGTAATTAATAAAATGCCTTGCCCTTGTCTTGGCTTGTCCCAACCGGTCCATATAGACCCTAGAAGCTGCAACGGAATGCAATTAGTTCCTAAGGGCTGTCAAATAGCAACCATGGTATTCTGATAAATGGTCCTCGTACAGTCCCATTTGTTTGTTCACGTGTCGGCATATCCATCACATTTCAAGCGCGATGAAACATTCCTTAAGTGTGTCAGCGTTTCGATTAAACGTTTAGCTCCCGTCCTCTCCGCCTCCTAGGGCGCATCAATGCTGTGGGGGCTTTAGGGCCCTAGGAAATTAACACTACCTGTCTCCCTCTAAAACAAAGCAAAAACAAAAACATATATTCTGTCTCTACTCCCTGTTAAGGTGACCCCAACACAAGCTATGATTTTAGGGTTTCCGCATCCTTAGATTTGTACTATCATCTTGTACTTTGATCTGTTTTTTTTTTTTTTATATCTTTCGAAAAAGGAAATAAATGTTCCATTCAAATCAATTAAACAAAAAAATAAAACCCTAAAACCTGATGTGTGCAAATGTTACGCAGTTAACAAACCAGTTATTCTAAAATTATATAAAACTGTGCGTGTATGTGCGGGGGATTAGTATATATAAATGTGGGGAAAATAAGGATTTTATTGGGGTTTTTTTTCATAAAGACAAAATAATTCAGCCTCCTCGAGATTTGAGACAAGGACTCCTTAGGAGACCGAAGTATTTCGTATACATATAATTACCGTGTTTAATCGCTGTAATAATATTTTTAGCCAATCAAGTCAAAAGCACATCTGGCAGCTATTAGTCAATCATAATTAATTATACGCAAAAGCTTTGAAATTTTATGATGGCCACTCTTCACTGGACTCTATTGTGTGGTTCCTCCAAAGGTTTTCTTAAATGTTTAGACACTCTGTTTATTGAAACATTTATATGTGCTCATTTTATTTATGTGTGTATCATGTATTGTAGAGAATTTATTTGGTTTCCGATTTTCAGAAGAAAAACAACAGTAATTTCATATTATATGTAACGCTGAGAGCAGAGGCCTGTATGGGATAAATGGCTCTGATAAAATAAACAGTTTGCATTGAAGCAGTCACGGGGGATGGATACATACACAGTAAATGTATGTCTTTCTTATTATGTGGAGAAATGTGGAACAAGTGTTGCATCTGTTCAGTGAATAAACTCTGAAGGTAATTGTCTTTTGTGATCATAAAGCCATTGTGAAGGCTTGGTTGAAGTTGTTAACTTTGTCCATATTTGTCCCTTCTGCTCACAGTACAAGTTAGCGATCATGACGATCTTTTCAGCATTTTCATTCCGCCACTTCTCCCTCCTCCGCCTCCCTGTTAAAACGATCTTGTATGATGGCTCGTTTGTTTGTTCTATGCTTATTGATTTGTGACGACTAAGATGTCTCGTTAATTAAATTCCTTGTTGCTTAGTACCGATATAGAACAATCAACAGGCGAACAACGGCGCCAACTGTCTTGAGACGTTAATTATTTCCTTTTGTAACTTCATTTTCTTTCCTTTTTTTAATTTTCCCCAGCTTGTCTTTGCTTTTACTCTGCAAAGAAAAGGCAAACCTGTCATCTAATTTTAATACGATTATTGAAAAGTGCATATCCTGATTGTTAAAGCTTGATAAGAAATTATTGATTTGTACTCAATCTAGATCAGCATTTGAAATGAATCATTATTGGGTAGGAACAGTATACAAATTGTAAAAAAGATGATTATACCCTCTTCTTTCAGTTTATCTCATTATATTTTTAAAAATGCCAAATTTGTATTAATAATAGTAATATAATAATGAACGGATTTTATATAGCGCGTATCAAATGCTCTACAAATGCTGCATTACTACTCTGGCTTTAGCGATTCAGCTTTTAGGCGCATAAGCTTTTTCAAGGAGTAAATTCCAACCGGGTACCTAGTTATCTCACCTGGGTTGAGTGCAGCACAATTTTGATGGATTTGCTGAAGGAACTTAACGTCATGGATGGGATTCGAACATACGACCCTCTGGGTGAAAGGCGGGGGTCATGGTTTTCAGCGTCATTAACATTTACGGGTATACCGGTTAATCCCAAGTAATATCCTTTCATGCAATGGACATAAGCGTATACCAAGCAAGTGTAACACATATTATTTCTTAGTTTTTATCTTTTTTTTCAAGCTATTTGAATGTAATTTGTTGTCAACATCCCCGTCCGTCTAATTCCGCATAATGTACCCATGATCTTAGCTGTTTGTTTAATTTGATGTTGATGATTTGAAAGAAAATTCAATGTTTACTCACCCATTGAAATCTAAAAGGGTTGTACGCCTCTGATTTTTTTATTCGAATGTATGAAATCGTATTCCTATTGTATTCTATAATAATCTTTGAATTTACGTGTCTTCACCAGCACTTGGTGTGAGATGGTTGAGATGGAATACCTGCGGCTTATGGAGATTAAGTTCTCGTTTTTCACGCCCCGGCAGCCCTCCCAAACCTACTGCATGTCTTAATTACTTGTTCCTTTGCCTAAGTCTCGTATCTTTGTATCTTTTACTTATATTTTAATTGTTTTGTTTTGAATTTGCCGAATAGATAATAAAAATAGTAATAATAAATTAAAATCAAAATTCATTTCAGACTTTGAAAGCTTAAAAGATATTGTCACCAATTAATGTTTTCGTATTTAAAAAAAATAATCCGATCAAGCTATCTGACCCATGTTATTACATGCAGATAGATGAAAATACTACAAAGAATACAAAAAAAAGAAAGAAACTATACAAGCCCTAGCAGTTCTATGCAAATTGAATAAAGTATTTCATGTTGCTTTCTTACTGCACAGTGTACCTACGTATATAGGCTTGTGGTATCTTTGAATTTTACTCTTTTGAAGCACTAAACGTTTATTATGAAGCCTAATATTTCGTAGCTTAGTTTATGTACACCATCAACCATTCTTTCAGGTAGCATATATGTAGAGTCTGGTAGTTGAGATTTTTTTTAGCGGAAACAATGTGGAACAATTATATAATATTGGATGGAAATAAATGGAATACCAGGGAATATTGCACGAGTTAGGGCAATATTGGCCCTAACGAGTGCAATATTCCCGGTATTTCATGAAATGAAGCCATCCAATATAATTATTATTATCTTTACATATACCAGAAGGCTGGTCACTGCTTTGCGCAAACGTAAAATTGATGCCGTACAATATGGCTTAATATTGTACGGCTTAAAACTCCCATATAGATAATTATATATTGAATTCCTGTCTCACCCCAATCATCTTGTATTCCAACGCAATAGCCTATTGCTGCTCGCCCTTGTCTAAACAGGAGATCAACATGTATATTTGCATTGAGTATCCAAATCAAATGCACAAAGCAGCCGGTCTGCTGTCCCATTGCAGCTCAAATATAATTTTGGCAAGGAATTAAATTGACAATATTCATCTTCGAATTTTATTACAATTTTGTATGTTTAACGAGCGTAAAAGTGGAGATACTTTTACATAAACACGATAGAAGCTATTTCCAAAAATTAAGTCGAACGCCAATTCGATTCAAATCGAAATCGGCTGGTTGTCGTTGTGTCCGCACAGTTAAATACACGGCGTGTGGCAATATTGTCCTTGGCCGACTTTATTTCGCGGAAATAGTTTATATCGTGTTATAATTTCGACAGGCAATAAAGAAATCGATAAATGTATTTTAGCACCCTGTCTTGGTAATTTTACCGTTTCCTTGATTTCCAGATATATATATTTTGGTTGTTTGTTTTCCTATTATCATATTTGATGAATATCTGTATGAATATCATACACACTAATTATGCTAATGATATCATCAAATATTACGTAATACACGTTCGATGAAGTAATCAATGTGGAAAAGTATTTATATGTTAATCTTCATGCTATATAACGCTACTGGGATATATATTTAAAATGCAGTATTTCAGGGGGTATGGCATCATCATATCTTCCAGTCAATATACCAATGTGCAATATACCAAAATCTACACTCGAGCTTTAAAACGTTCGGTGTTAAAAAAATACAGCATATCCAATGTATAGGATAACCTAGGTCAATTAGATACAAGGGTTCAATGCCAAAATCTACACTTGAGCTTTAAATCGCTCGGTGTCATAAAAAAACTCCGACATAACCAATGTATAGGGTAACGTAAGTCAATTAGATACAGGGGATCAATGGCAAAATCTACACTCGATCAATAAAACGCTCGGTGTAAAAAATACAGCATATCCATTGGGTGACTTCAAGTACGGTGTTCGGTGTTGGTGTTGGTGTTGGTGTTGAGAGAACAAAACCGAACACCGTAAACGGAGCTCCAACACCGTTGGTCAGGTTACAGAAGTGATACAGAAACGACCGGAAATACGTCAGACTCTTGCGAGGTCTACCCCAAACACCGACAGACTTCAAGTTTGGTGTTGAAGCTGGAGTTGGTTTTGCTGCAACACCAACACCAGCGTTCAACACCGTACTTGAAGTCACCCAATGTATAGGATAACCTAAGTCAATTAGATACAATGGTTCAATGCCAACATCTACACTCGAGCTTCTTTAAACGTTTGGTGTAAAACATATCCAGCATAACCAATATGTAGGATACGTAACCTAAGTCAATTACATACAGGGGCTCAATGGCTGGCTCATTGCAGACTATCGTAACGAAGTTTCAGAATATAATTGCCACCGTGCAATCAATCACGATGTCGCCTTGAACTTCAAAATCAAAACATAAACTGTCGGGCTGGAGGAATGCTGATTTATACAGCTGCCGGCCGAAGAAAGCATTGCGCCGCCCCCATTTTCCCTTTTCGCTCTTTTCAATTCTTCATTTGTATCATGGTCTGTTCTGCATTCTCCTCGTCATGATCTCCTTCCTCACCGTCATCTTATTAACGTTGTTATATTGTTTTAATATATATTTTTCTAATAGTTCTTCGAATTATTCTTTTTTTTTCCTTCACCTTCTTCATCTTTATGATCTTCTTCTTCTTCTCCTCCTTATCCTTCCTTTTCTTCTTCTCCAGCCTTTTTTTTTTCTTTTACCCTTCTTTTTCCTTCCTCTACTTCTTTTTTTAAAACATTTTACTTCTCCATCCTCTTTCTATTTTACCTCTTTTTCCCAGTTTTGGTCTTCCCACTTGCTTTCTTCATATTTGTTTCCTCTTACTTATCCTATTGAATTCTGTTTTTCTTCACAATCCGAATAAAGGCCGTTTATATAGCTGCCGGCCAACGGAAACTCTCCTCCTTTTTTTATTTCCTTCTCATTTTT
>BQKZ01001442.1:79468-104231 GCA_036244855.1 Temnopleurus reevesii
TATATATATATATATATATCATTTTTTGCTGTCTACGGTAGATATGAACTGACTGTATAATGCTGGCTATAAGACTAGCCATCTTAAACACTGTCTCGTATTGTGAAACTTGTTACTATAATGATTGGTGCAAGAAGGCCAGTTTAGAGTTTGTTTCGTACGGTCATTCCCACCTATTGCAAGGTTGTACGATGTTGATATCTACGTTAGATGTGGACTTCCTCCAACATCAGACCGGTGTAATCATGACAGTTTATTCTACCTCATCTCTCTCTCTCTCTCTCTCTCTCTCTCTTCCTCTACTTTTTACATTACATCACATGCATAGACATTTTACACACATACACACACACACACACATCTATACACACACACACTCACTCCTCTCTCTCCCACACACGCACACATACACGCACACAGACTCTCTCCCTATTTATCTCTCTCTCACACACATACATACTTACCAACTAACAGACGCACACTTCGAAACAGATGCTACACACACACCCAAACAATTGCTCATACTGTTGTGTATAGATACATGCACTCACACACGCACACACACACATACAAAGCAAACGACACCAACGCCAACATTCACATCCACAAACAAGCAGGCTTTTTGTTGAACGTTGTCCATCAAGTACCATGTAAGTTACCAGGTGCGTAAACCCTTGGCGGCCCCTCTCTGAAGAACTGTCAAACATAATTGATAAATGAATAAAAAAAAAATAAACGAATAGATATATTTATGAATAATAATGAATACAATTAATCATACTAATGCATGCGGGTTTACCCGTCTGATCTATCTCTGACCCTTTGGGGCCATGTCCAACAACCCCCTCCCCACCTCAAAATGATTTACAAAGGGGTACAGCGGTTGTCACGAACATACCATTAATATTCGACATAGATGCGTCAGAATGCGTGGGCTAGAAAGCCCCTACTAACTTACTCCACATCATGTGGATTGTCAAATGCCTCTATTTTTGGCATGAGGAAGGGATGCGCGCTCACAAAATTTCCCATTTTACCCCTAAATCAGACGACGCAGCTGAATAGACCATTTCTGCCCCATATATGGCGCTATCAGTGGCTAAGCACGTGCTTTTTCACGGGACTGTCGCCTCTAATTGTAGTCCCCGGATGTTATCGGGGGTTAGAGCGTGCCTGATCAACGCCACGGGTGGTTACGGGGCAGGGCATGGACCTTGGTGGGTAGCACGTGCGTTGGGACGGTGAATAGTTAGGCTACCCCATGTCACACCATCATGGACCTAGATACCGTTCAGATAAAGGGCGTCAAACCGATTTAATGGAGGCCAGTTTAACATAAACTAGCAGGGCATGGACCTTGGTGGGTAGCACGTGCATCACGCCGGTGGATAGTAGTACCTCGTGTCACACCATGGACTCAGACACCGTTCAGATAAAGGGCGTCAAACCGATTTAATGGAGGCCAGTTTAACATAAACTAGCAGGGCTTGGACCTTGGTGGGTAGTACGTGCATCGGAACGGTGGATAGTAGTACCTCGTGTCACACCATGGACCTAGATCCCGTTCAGATAAACGGTGTTGAACCGATTTAACGGAAACCAGTTTAACAGAAGCTACTTTAATAGAAGGTCTGAACGGGCCAAGCAGTCAGGAAAGTTGACATACAAGCTGATTCGGAAATCCACTTCGCAAGGTAGATTTTCGTGACGCCGAACCAATTCAGCAGGTAGTTTGAACGCTCAAGAATTGTAAAGTGTTATCAAGTTCTCAATTTCGACCTGATTATCAAGTGTGTTGATGTTTTCACTGTGCTAGGTCCGCGTTATTCAAAGATGATATGGGAAAAGTATATCACTCAATAAACACGCGGGAAAGTCGCCAGCAAATTTTCTGAAACAAGTCGACTATCCATGGTCATAACAACACAGCCACTTCACGTTAATCGGACTTGAAATCCAGGGCCCCGTAACATAAAGGTTTGCGATTAATCGCTATTTGTTTTTGCGATCAATTGCAAACTTTAGTACATGATCTGCCATAGACTTGCGATTGATATCAATCGCTATCTGATTGATATCAATCGCTATCTGATTAGCGATTAATCGCAAACATTTATGTTACGGGGCCCAGGTCTCTAATCTGAACGGGACATATAGCCTTCCGAACTGGCTTTCGAAACTGGGTTAGTGGAAATCCACTTTGGAAACTGGGTTTGAACTGGGTTCTAGAACTCAGAGTTCTAGGTTCATGGTTACACTAGAGGGACACACATACCGATATACACGATTATCATACCACATGGAGAATTAGTGTGACATTGTGACTGTCCAACGTTATTCTGTCACGCAGGAGGCAAAATGTTAAAATACCAACGACATGTATGTGTATTGATTGTGTTCTACGGATGGGTTGAAATATAGATTAGAACATTTCGAACTTAGATTATATTCTATCTGTCTATATTTTCTTTTGTTTACGTCATAAATACTCTACGTTATGAATACTTTTTTTATTTAGCCAATATAGGATTGGTTTTGCTCAATCATGTCGAGTTTTTTTTTTAACATATTGGTTTTACGCTTTGTGCACGTCATGGACGCAGGGTATGCACATGCTACGTTAGGGGCAGATTCAGCAAATTGATATTGTCGTAACGAGGCCCAAAATAAATGGATAACATGTGTACGCATTCAGGTTAATATCGCGTTACATCATTGACCTAAATACATTCGCATGTATTCTCATTCGAAATCATTTATCCTATAAGAACTACATTATTCTACTTTCTATGTCAGTATATGAGTTTCATTTCCGGTCTGGATTAGATATAAGGATATATATATATATATATATATATAATTGCGTGAATAAGTATGGATTTGTTTGATGATATAAAAGCTTTAGATTCAATCCACATTATTTCCCGAATAGATAATTCGCTTCATGTAGGCTCATATCTGTTCCTGGATTTGGTTAGACGTGTTATGCCAAAGAGTATGCAACGCGCTCTGACGCTGCTGATCAGAAATGAGATAATAGATACATGAATTAATTTAATAAAAAAAATTCATGAATATATGAAAAAAATAAAATTGTAGATCAAATACGATATAAAAAAAAAAGTTCAAACGATTAACGCAGACAAATAATTTTGAGTAAGAAACACAAAACAAAAAAAATCATGGACCTGTAATATTATAAAAGCTATATTTTCCAATCAATCACAAACGTCAGTACATGATGTGCCATAGACTTATGATTGATATAAATTGTAGGATTGAAAGGACATATCTATGTAATGGGGCCAAGGCAACATGTTTGGCATTGATCAGTGCATGCTGGGTGGATTTTTTTTTTTTGCACACAATCTGATTAATTCACATAAGAAATAAACCCAATGTAACCAACAAACAAGCAAATAGAGAACGAATCATCAAATGTAAAAGGAATAACAGGCCAAACAAAGAAATGCAATTTCCTTTACTGGTACTACAATATATCTTAGTGCTACTTCTTTACTACTGTAACTTACAGGTCTCTACTGTCCGGTGGAGCATGATCTGATCATATATGTTGGCCCCTACCAAGGTGGGTGAAACTACGTACCAACCCTGTCCAGCAGAAGCAGACCGATACCAAAACAACAATAGTTAGAATATTAATGTCTCCTATCTATTTCTTTATTTTTACATTCTTTCTTTTTCTATTTCTTCTTTACTACTGTAACTTACAGGTCTCTACTGTCCGGTGGAGCATGATCTGATCCTATGTTGGCCCCCTACCAAGGCCGGTGAAACTACGTACCAACCCTGCCCAGCAGAAGCAGACCAATACCAAACAATAGTTCGAAAATGAATGTCTCCTGTTCATTTATTTATTTTTACATTATTTTCGTTTTCTTCTTTACTAATTTATCCTATAGGTCTTTACTGTCCGGTGGAGCATGATCTGATCCTATGTTGGCCCCCTACCAAGGCCGGTGAAACTACGTACCAACCCTGCCCAGCCGAAGCAGACCAGTACCAAACAACAATGGGTATGTTTTTTAATAATTTTTTTTAATTAGTTGTTACATTCTTAGAAAAGTTTAGCTATAATCTAAACCAGCTACTTTTATAAAGTTATTTCTATTATATCCTGAAATAGTAATTTATCAGTTCCAATCTAAATATTTGCACGCTGTTTATGCAAATCTTCTATTTTGAAATAGCTTTTCCAGTCCAATTTTATTTAAACAAAAATCTTCATATTGTATGGGCAGCACCATGGACTAAATTTTGGCCCACCAGAGAGGTGTTTCATTAAGATGAGAAAAACTTTACGCACGACTTTACGTTCGACTGGTATCCCTACTTGCGCGTAATCATTCATAATATTACGCGCATGAAGCGCAAAAACTGATACGAGTCGAGCGTATAGTTGTTCTTATCTTGGTGAAACACCTCCCCGGACCTGCTATGACTGGATATAAGCATATTTTATGTATTTTCGTGGAAGAGTGCAATAATCATCGGTTGACATTCATTCTCACAGAAAATTGTTTATAGCCATACTGCAATCATATCTGATTTTACAATTTCTAACATTATTAAACAACATTTCTTATTTTTTTCTTAGCTTTTCGAATATGCACTTCGAATGGGACGTGGGATACAACCATCTCACCACAAGACATATATTTGAGCGGGAAAATATGCAGATGCCTTCACTGCAGTGTAAGTTACTAATTTTCTAAGCACTATGAGCTTAACAGGCAAATAATTTGGACAAATAAACAACTTTGTTCAAGCATTTACAATAAATTTACGAACACAGAAGAAAATACTTCCATGTTTAATTAGAGAAAACAGGCGATACCGGTTCGACATTCACCAACAAAATAAGAGGGAAGGAAATTTATTTTAACAATTACCTTTGATTAATGCTTCAATGGAAGATGTTTATTTTGTACAAAATCATGTGTTGGTTCTGCTCACAGTGCATTATGTATACGTTCGTGTAATGACTACAGCAATTTTAGGTGTATAGTTTGGAAGAAAGATGAATTACATCTACATGAATGCAAATTCTCATGGTTTATTCAGACAAGGAAACTCTTATGAGAATATTACAGCTTGAAATAATTATGGTCATCATCCTAAGACATGTTGAGCATCTCCTTAGGCAGGGTGACAAAAAATTGATACTCACTTCCCCTTTATTCCCATGGGCGGATCTAGCCGCCACAAGTACAAAAGATCCAGAGGGCCGGTATTGTGTGAGGACCCTTTTGCACTCAGTGTTGCTGGATCCGCATATGATTCCGTCATGATAAAGTCTGCCCAAAGTATATTTGGTATGTTAATGTATACATTTGCAGTGTTAAAGATTCCCTTTAATAATGGTTCTTCTTTTTTCTATATTTCAATTATTATTTTTTTATTTTTTTCATTTTTACAATTTCCCACTAATCTGGGGAAAAGCACTAATACCCTCCACCCTACTGTTATTAAACGAAAAGGCGAAAAGTCGTCTATCACAAATCTAACACAATTTTTAATAGAATATTTTCTATATTTTATCGAACATCAGGTGCTCTTTACTTTGAACACTTTGGGATGTGCTCTCTCAGCTCTAGCGTGCATCGTGGCCTTTCTTATCTTCTTATTCAGCCGGTAAGTGTAATGGGATCCAGAGGATGGGGGGGGGGGGGGGGGGGGCAAATGGATCCCTTCATATCATCCAACGAGTTAGGAATAATTTTCCCTAATTGATTTTTTTTTTTTGCGAGGCCGTTCTTTGACATATTAAATATTGCCAAGCTAAGCCCCTCCCCACTCATTCTCCTTTTTTTCTCTCTTTATCTACATATCTCTCTATATGATTATCTTTCTGTCTCCCCCCCCCCTCTCTGTCTCTCTCTCTCTCTCTTTCTTTCTCTTTGTATGTTTCACATTAGCAGATTGGTGTGGTTTAGTAAAGGCAGTTTCTCTCTCTCTCTCTCTCTTTCTTTCTCTTTGTATGTTTCACATTAGCAGATTGGTGTGGTTTAGTAAAGGCAGTTTGTGTACCGCAAATGAAAATGGATTCGAAGAGACTTCTTTTCTATTTTTTATAAACGATTTGTACGCATTTTTTTAATTACAAGAGCACTCCCCCTCCAAAAAAAAATCAGGAACGTACAAATCATTTATTACCCCACAAAATCGATTCGTCAATGTTTATCACACACCAACTCCTATTATAACATTGCCATTTCTGCAAGTACTCCCCTGTATTTTTTTAATTTGATAGATGTTTGATGTCCTGGACATCTTTAAACACAGATGTGTCAACATCTTCGAGATATGATCACATTCCTTATGAAATAATATGCGTAATTTTGAAATGTAACCTAATGATGACCGGATGCGCACGGTATCACATTCACACACTTTGTGACCTTTCCCGCCAAAGGTACCACTCTCTTCTTCTTCATTTAATATCCAAATAATGATCAGCCGCTCTCTTTGTCATCTATTGGCAAATGAACGTAATTGTTTAATGGAGTTTCTTGTTGACATCCCTTATATCCCTGTACATCTTTGTCTAGAAATGCCTAAATCATTGTATTATCTCTTGTGATTTAACTGGATCACGTGTTTAACCCAAACATGCAATTTCTTTGTAAAGATATTTATACTTTGTATCAATCCTAACGACTTGCGTACATACCTGCGCAGCCACTTTTCATATATTCATGTTGCCGTGTCGCTTACGTCAGAATGTAAAGGCGGCTCGAAATCATATGACTAAAAAAAGGAGACATTATGATTATACTCTCTTCAAAGCTGTGGAAACTCTTAGAAAGTTAATGCGGGAGAGGGCTGAAAGTGCAGGGACTCTATCTTAGATTTTGTACGCATTGTCATTGGCCTAAAATCATTCGTTTAAAAAGGAAATTCTACGATATTATATCATAATGATGTGACTTTCCTCTTACCAACGACCTGTCAAACAAAATAAAATCTTTATCAGCTCAAATTTTGCGCCCCATGTAAAACCAAAATACTGTGCTCTTGCCTCCTATCGCGGCCCAGGCCCCAATATGTCCCAAATGCACCGACCAACGATACCCGTATGATCCACGGCAGATCCTCAGTTACCATGGTTAGTTAATTAGAATGGAATTTCGAAAATTCACCAGGGATTAAAATGTGTAAAAAAAAGGGTATTTTTTTTCCTTCTCAAACCCTGAACGTTCTTCTCATTCCCTTCGGATGAAAGATGTAAAAATATGTTTTTCTCTGCAGTTTAAAAAATGTCAATTTATTTAGATGTGTGTATTTGTATGTACTTTTTTTCAACTGCATTCAAATAATTTCACAATTACTTGTTTTGTGCTTTCCTAGGCGGCTCTGGTGTCGGAGAAACCACATACATTGGCATCTCATCTCCTCCTTCATTCTCAACTATTTCATCTATTTCGTCGGTCTTGGAGTACGTCAGTCATCAGATGCAAACAATATTAAGGTAAATAATTACATTTTTACACCCATTTTGTTTATTTATTTATAAATTATTATTTATTTATTAATTTTCATATATTTATTAATTTATATCTATTTATTCATTTTTACTTATTGTCTTATCTAAAAAGCACAGTAGTCCCATTGGACCCAATTCGTTAATGATTTTATGAACTTTACTGGTCTACTCGCGAGGGGATGTTGCACGAACCCGTCGTAGCAATAGACCACTTTCGTAAATTGTATTCAAATTTATTCATGTTTACCTCAAGATGAACTACATGTATTTATTCAGCTGTAAGAAAATAATGAAAATACAATACTCAGTATGCCACTTGCATACAATAAAGTTGCGAGGTTAGAAAACATTGTAGCTTGACCCACTTAGCAACAACTAATGCCTGTTGTCCACATTCCTTCCATTGATATATGATTATTCAATACTAGGTGAACAAATAGTTTGTCATTGTGAGTTTGACAAAGAAGAGTGCATACAATTTGAATACATTACGAAAATGGTCTATTCATCGCTGATTTAATGAACCGGCCTCCTAGCGAGGGGAGATTGTAAGAACCAGTCGTAGAAATTCGATTGAAATTAATGTGATTAAAATAATACGATTTTAACTGGTATGCCTTTGTTTGACGCTATGTCGGGATTTCTACGTGTTCAAGCAGCGGCCCCCATAGTCATATAGGCCAGTTTTTTAGACGATGATTATGCCAAATGGTAATGCGATATGAAAAGTTGTTAAATCAGTAATAGTTCTTTGAAAAAGGTAGGGGTGTAAACACGACCTCATCAATATCATCGTATGAGGGCGCAGTTTAATGAAATAAGTGGGCGATTTATCTAAAAAAAAATCAGATGGAAATATCATTTATCTATGTACATGTATCTAAGAACAAAACAGAAGTAACCAAGAATTGCATATTCAAATAATTTATTTAATTTGCATAATAATAATTATGATTTAGACTCAAGGGGGCATTCTGTTCCTTTTCTCCGTTCTGTAATTATTGCGTGAAAGCTCGTGCTTCCACAAAATTCTGCAAATAATAAAAGAGAAACGTTTGTAATCACAATATCATCAGTAAGTCGTGGGACAATAGATCCGTATGTCAGGTATTGAATTTTGCAGACATAGCAATCACAATCAGGTTCCGATTTCAATATCATTATAAAGAGCATTGAATTGACGTTCGGATCTAGATTATACACTTAAAAAACAGTCGATGTTGAAATATATTGATTTGATTCCAAATTGATGTTATTTTAACACCATTCTGGTGTGGTCTATATAGATTCCGATTGGTGTTAGATGAGGGAGTTGGGACTCACAACTCCCTGGTTAGATTTAACACCAGCGTTTTTGCAGTGAATCATGTTG
The DNA here is from genome assembly GCA_036244855.1 of Temnopleurus reevesii. NCBI lineage: Eukaryota > Metazoa > Echinodermata > Echinoidea > Temnopleuroida > Temnopleuridae > Temnopleurus > Temnopleurus reevesii. The sequence goes on from BQKZ01001442.1 coordinate 88,348, forward strand.
ATAGAGGCATAACAAAAGAGGGATAATATCTGGTGAGAATAGAATAATAAAACTCAGAGTTTGTTTAGGGCAAAAATGCTTCAGTTGTCATTGTTATAAAATTTCCATTTTTCCCTTGTTTCTATATTTTCTTTAGTGGTTGGAGAATCTGCTGGATACACTATACTTTTACGCCTTGATGACAAACTATTTCTGGATGCTCGTAGAGGGCCTCTATCTACACACTCTCGTGGTTTTTGCTCTACGAATCGACGCCAATAGGATCAGCTTTCTAATCTACGTATTTATTGGATGGAGTAAGTGAAATGATAATACTACTTCTAATAATAATAGCAATATCAATAATGATTAGATAATTTATATAGCGCAGTCACTATAATCTGGCAATACTCTAATGTGCTGTGATGTTAGGGTCTCTCACTAAAATAATGCATATAGGTACAATATACTATTGAAAAACCTCAAAAAATAAATAAGTTTTCAACAAGCATTCAAAAATAACAACCGATGGAGATGATCCCATTTCCATTGGCAATGTGTTCCAAAATTTTGGAGCAGCACAGCCGTACGCTCAGCCATCGAATGTCATTCATTTAAGAATCAGCCCGTCCTGTCCACCTCGAAAACTATGGGAATATCTGTTTGACTCAAAATATAATAATTCAGAGAATTAGTCGGGGGCCCGACCGTCCAGTATACACCGTTTCTTATGATATTTTTTTTGATGTTGACCTTTCAGCATGAATCACTGTCGTTTCCAAATCTAGATATAACGCGATATAAACCATTTCCGTAAAATAGAGTGGGTCATGGGACGATAGATCCGTGCACCGTGTACCGAACTGTGCGGACGCAACAATCACAAGCCGTTCAAAAGTCATTGAACAGGCATTCGACTTAATTTTTACGGAAAAAGATTATATCGTGTTATATTACATCGCTCATTCAAATTTGATTACACTGTAATACCCATTGCCCTGATGTATATTAGAAACACTCAGAAAAATTCGGCTACTTTATTATACACAAAGTTGCATTCCAATAAGCATAACCAATTGTCAATCAAACCTATTACGTTAGTGTTGTGACGAACCGCGCGTGTCAGTATCAAAATCTTAAGGCTGGAATCAGTTTTTTTTCTATTTTTTCATTCATTGACAAAAGCCAATTTGAAAGTCGATTCCAAACTGATTTAAAAACCTATAGCCCACTATATAATCTGATGTGATTTTGGACTGTGCAATTCCGATAGAACGCTTGTGTAAAGCCCCTGCTTTGAATAAAATTACATTTCTTATATCATTCTATTATTATCGCTTCCTTTTGAATGAAACAGGATGAAAGCCGATAATCTTCTTCCGACCTGAAAATAGCGCAAGCCTTAATACTGGATTAACCTGCTTCCGATAATGTTTCAGATGTGTTCCAATTATTCCCAATGATTTGAAGCCTGAAAATTAGATGTAATTTCATACTTACCATCCATTTATTTGCTGTATACGTGCCTATTTTAGGCCAATGTACCCCCAACCGCCTACGGAGTTAATGTCTCATCGTTGTGCAGAAAAGCTCAATGACAGAACACGTTTATCGTTCTTTTATAGAAGTCTTACTTTAATAGGGAAGATTGGAAGTAAAGCCCCGGTCATATAGGACCCCGGAAGCAACACGATTCACCCCGACTCGTTGTTCTGAGGCAGTTAACTGTGAATTAACAAAGAGTCGGGGTGAATCGTGTTGCTTCCGGGGTCCTATGTGACCGGGGCTTTAACTGTAAGGCCTGTATTCCGATAGCGGGGTTTAACCTAACCCCGAACGAAACCATTGTTATTTAGACCCGAGCTATTCAAAAGTTAAACCAATGGTCTAAATAACAATGACTTAGACCAGGGCCAGGTTTAAGTTAAACCTCGCTATAGGAATACGGGCTAGTGTGTTTATCATATGTCACAATTTAGCGTGATAGAATAGGCGGGTTCACTAACAGATGCAAATTCTATGCAAACTCTGACACAAAGGTTGTTCTTGACAACTCTAAAGCTTGCCCGAGGCTAGCCCGACATAGCAACAAATAATGTATGCAAACCGGATTCCAAGTAGTGTGGTCTTATTGTTATCAACCGGTTTAAGGAATACCACTTTCGTCGGCAAGAAACGCACATAAATTTGAATATATATATAAGTAAATCCGCCAATTAAAGGTTGTGCATTGCATCATTTAGCTTCCTGAATTACCTCATACGGACTTTGAAATGTGAGGCGAAACTATAAATAGTCGGGACTTTTCAGATTGTTTTCCTCCTGATATTCATTCACTCATTTCTATGTTATTATCGACTTTTCTTGAAAATGTTATTGCTAGGCAGCTGTTGTTTAAATACGATCATTTTAACAAGCTTATAGAGATTTGTATAAACGTTCAGTTTGCTCCAGACTTTTTCCACTAGCACCTGCTGCTGCAGCTGCTTCTTTGTGTACATATATTAGATAATTTATCTCGCGCCTCTGAATAGGTGACTAGAGAGATGGCATGTTTAAATGCTATATATTATTATTATTACATAACATCATATGATGCAGATAATAAAAAATGAAATTTACCCATAATTTTTCATATTTTAGATTTTTTTGTATATTCTGTTTGGGCACAGCATGTTATCCAAGTATTCAATATTTATTTTGCTGTTAAAATGTCACTAATTTGATGATAAATCTGTCACAGTTAATATAATGATAATTCGAGGGTTTACAAGAGAACAAAACAAATCTCAAGTAATTGGATACGTACTGATAGCTTACAATTTAATGACCTGTAACTTCCCTAATATCTAAATTTTCTTTATTTCAGTTTTACCAGCATTGTTCGTGTCGATTTGGGCAATCGTATCAGCATTGACACATTTGAAAAGCGGGTATGTATCGCATTTTGTAGTGAACATATCCTGATTATGATTCGTTAGCTAGCTACACATTCTTGCGTAGTCTGAAAATTGATTTTCTCCTATATAATTTGACGCTCATCGAAGTTATGACTTGTCACTTAAAAGAAAAATTATTTTATTTCTGCAAGTGATAGAACATTCCACTCCGATTGCAGTGAGAGAGGGAGAACTCGGAATCAGAGGTGTTTGGAGGAATGACATGATGTGTCAAAATATAATTCGTGTTTTAAAATTGATATAAGCGAAGAAAAAAAAAGTTTTCCCCATAATTGTACCCATGGCATTTTAACGTGGAATCGCAGGAAACAAAATTTTCAGTAAATTTTTATTTACTTCTTCGCTAATTTCTGTGCAATTGTCGACATGATCATGATCCATATAAATGAAAAAAAGCCGCTTTTCGAAGGTAACATGGAAACAAAACTAAAATAAACAAAACAACTCTAAATTCTTATTTCTATGTATGTTATACGTATTCTTATTATTTTACCAATTGTCATATTTTCCCATATAAATCTAAATATTTCTACCTATATTCCAAAATGATTTTTGACGGAAATTCACTCTATCAAAAGAAAAAAAAAGCGAAGAAAACAACACAGAGATAATTATATTAGCAGGAGCCTGAAGATTGACATGAAAGCAACATTTCCATTTCATTGTACGTTAGAAACCTCATTTACATAACCCTTTGAATACACTGTGGCTTTTGTTTTGAAAAGTGACACTTTTCTTGTCTTTACGCTCAAGCATAAATAGAACATAGAAATATCCTGATTTTTATTCACCACCTGGCCAATTATTGATAAATATTACCCGCAACTATTGTTGCTAGGTTCTTCTTTTTTAAGTTATGTAACTTTGACGAAGGGGAGGACACATTTTTGTTTGTGAATGCTAGACCATTCAAATATCATGTAATTTTCATTGTTTTTATCTTTACCTTTCAGGGGATTTGCTAATCCGTTATCACAAAATGGAAGCGTTCAGGATTATATCTGCTTTATAGGTCCTATTGGGGTCGCATTATTTGTAAGTATGGATTCATTATACGATATAGAATATAATGACATTATATTTGATAATAATAATAATAATAATAATAATAATAATAATAGTAATAATAATGATAATAATAATAATAATGATAATAATAATGATAATAATAATAATAATAATAATAATAATAATAATGATAATAATAATAATAATGATAATAATAATAATAGTACAATTCTTATGTAGCGCAACATACCTTTGAAAAAGGTATCAGTGCGCTTAAATGATATAGTTTAAAATGAAAATAATACTAATAACAATAATGATAATGATAGCAATCGTGGCTAATGTTAAGCACACAGGTCCACCTTATTAGTGCTCATGCGTTTGTGAAAGTGGAAATAGTTCAATAATAGGATAATAAATCATTTAAAAAATGCAGGATCCAAACGTTGGAATGATAAATAGATATTGCTTAATGTGTCCACCCCGTCACCATTTAAAAATGTTACTTAAACATTTGAAATTTGTAAGTCGTTTGAAGCTTGTAATTAACCGTAATGCTAAAAATGGTACTGTGCCATCATCATAATTATTATTTCATTGCTGTTATCATCATGAACTTACTGACAATTTGATAAACAATTGTAATACATGCACATGTGTATATTCTATAGCATTTCAATTTAATTTAATGTCGAGACTCGTTGAATTATATGTAACCTAATGAATTCAAATGGAAATGCTTTGCGATGTGCCAATATCAAACAGAACTTGCGATGGACACGTGTATGATAAAGACACTAGATGATTTTTGTTATTCACGTGTCTCTTCATTGAATTACTAAGGGGCGCATTGATAAGTTTTTCTATCGAGTTTATCCTACGATGGGCCAGAACATCAAGAAAAAGATCGTTAACCGCTCAAAATAGTATCGAAATCAGCCACCATATAGTCCCGGACTATATATGTTTAATAGGCTGGGGAGGCCCAATATTATAAAGCCTGTAAAAGACAGAAAGACGCAAATGTACGAAGTTAATCTGGAAGGCGGCACAATATCTAATTGAGTCATCGAAAGATGGCGCCATTTCCGATAAACTGTCAGGAAACATTATATTTTATTCGCATTTGTAACGATGTGTTTCAAGAATGCTTGTGTTATAGATTTATAGATGTATATAAATCCTACTTGCAGTGGCTTGTGACTACTGATCGTGCTGGATGTTTTTTTCTTATAAATGTATAAAATTACGTGGTTTTATGTCACATTCCCCCATTAACATCGGGCAAAGGAAATTAACTTGATGCCTGTTGATGGTTTCAAATGGATCCAGAATCATAGAAGTACTGTGGAGTATCGATTTCCAGGAAATTCGCTTAAATCTAGCATTCAAAACACAATTTTAAGATTTTTTTCTGAGCTTGAATAAGTTTCCCTCATTTCTAAACCGATAGCTGTATCGAAAATTATGTTTCCCGATCGTTTTTGTGCGCGATAATCTCATTGCCTTTCTGCAGCGTTGCAGTGTCAGTATTTTTCGCTGACACTGTTCTCGCATCCAATTTACGCGCTTGAAAAGCCGGAATCAATTCATAATTATTTATTCTAATGTCGCAAATGAATAAGGTAATCATAGTAAAAAAAAAAATGAGAATTTGAGGGAGAACTAAGCCTAGCCTTGAATGTGTTTTCAAATAATGAAACAAAAATGATCACCAAACTGTGAAAGCTTGAGCCAAAAACGTCAAAAATGTTTACTCTTTTCAATCACTGAAATGGTTTAATTTATCATTTCTTCTTTATTTCTGTCTACAGATTAATTGTATTTTCTTGTTCAACATCATGCGAGTCTTGTGTAAAAAGCTACGAGAACAAATGAGAAACGAGGAGCAACAATCATGGTGAGTAATATTTCTTTCCTGATCTATTTATTCAAACCTAAAAAGACATGGTTACTTCCTTCAATCCCTGCAGCCTCCCTACACACACATAAAAAGAGGTTGTAACTCTGCACCTTCAAGGATGCAAAGCAACTTTTAAAGCCCAAGTATAGTTTTGGTAAAAGCGAATATTTTTATCGCCAAATTTTGTCTCCAAATCTACTTAAAAAGAAACATGATATTATGAACATGTTGTACAAAAGATTGTACGAAAAATTAACAAGTTTTGGAAAAGTTATAACCTAAAGTGTGAAAAATATTTTAGCGTCGTAGCCCCCGACGCGAATTCAATATTTTCTTTCTTTATAAAGGACAGCTTCTCATGAACAGAATTGGATAAAAAATTCAGAATTTATTCTTTATGTATTCCTTTTTAGCATGCTTTAATAAAATCCTGGAAATAATTTTATATATGCCCGATAAGAAGCAAAATATTGTTATAACCAAGAGAGGGCGCTAAATACGATTTAACGGTCAAATTCAAATTTTCAAAAGAATTCGCTCGTAGAAAATATGCTATGATCTTGAAATGTGTATAGAAACTATATGTCATGGTATATATCCCCAAAATTCACATTTCTTTAATCTTTACCAAAACTATACATGGGCTTTAAGGTGCAATAGTTTTCAAAATGCTTGCATTTAAAATTCCCAGTGTAACAATACTCTGCACCCTTATTAAGGTGCAAAGTTGCACCTCTTTCTCTCCGTCTGTGTCCTCCTTGACAAGAATCTCTGGATACAGAAAATAAAATGCACGATATTACATGGATTAAACCCATCTTTCTTACAATTTCTCATGCAGAAAATTTAGCAATACATTTCGAAAGTATATTGACATTAGCTGGGGCCGAACTCCATTCAGAGTCAAGTATTATTTGGAATCGTGTTCGATTTGAAACGGTCACATTTAATCCAAAAATTGTTATGTGTGTTTTCGTGATTGGTCACTTTTTTATTCGGAATTGAATTTGATGGCTTTTGCCTCAACGGAATCGTTCCCGTTCACTTTTAGATGAAAAATTTCATTTGAATTCTGATAAGTCTGTTCTAGCATTTCGTCTGTGTTTTCACGAAGTGACGGGAGCTATAAAAGTGTATTGTTGCATGAAGACACAGAAATCTCGACATAGCGCCAATTCACGGGCATCCTATCGAACAACGTGCTTTTTCGTTAAAGAAGGACACGTTTCAATGGATTTGTAACTCATTTCGTGTAATGATACCCTCTGACTCCCGTCACGTCGTGAAAACACGGACGAATTATATCCCGGTATTTTATAATGTTTGTCTCCCTCCTTACCCCACCCAGGCGAGGCGCCAAAGCGACGATGGTGCTCGTCGTGCTCCTCGGCGTTCACTACGTCGTCTTCCTCATCATCGTCCCCATCGTGGAGTCGCAGCTCGACATCACCGTCACGCTCGTTCTCCAGTACATCAACACCGTCCTCACCAGCACCCAGGGCATCCAAGTCTCCGTCATCTACGTTTTCCTCAACAGCGAGGTACGCCAAAGCCTACGGCATAGACCCTCGTCCACGTCGCTCCTCTAACAAAAAACTCGCACACAACCCGGCCGCTTAACTACCCCGCTCGCCACCATTCGTTCCAAATAACAGGGTATTAAATTCATAACCATTTCATCATTATCAAACATCACATTGTTTTCATCGTCGTTGATTACGTGGCTGTCAGTGATCCGTGGTCGTTATAGTCGTCATCATCTTCGTCATCATCATCCGCTTACGCCATTTTTCAAGCATAGTCCACTAGTGCTCTTTTTACTATATATCACCAGATTATAGCGACTTTTAGTGTAGTATCAGCGCTTTTCCTGTTCACTATTATCATGCCATTTCATTGTAACATTTCACCCTTATCTTATTACACATCATATTTTTATTTCCAGCCGTCTTTATTTTTATTCTTCATTTTTTAAATCGTTCTATCATTCTACAAAATAAGACAAAAAATGGATAACCTCAAACTACGAAAAATACAGATACTTTCCCTAATTCGAATAGCCTTTCTAATCCCACAAATGTAGGTTCTCGTAGTATTATATTTGATAACATTTTCACTCTATTTCCACTTTTCGACTCACGCTTAGTCTTGCTTTCTTCACAGTATTGCAATCACAAAATGGAAAAAAAAATATTGTGCTAGCCCTTGTCTTGAGTAGAATTGAGTTTTCTTGCTAAAAAAAGCCTACTTAAAGACTATCTTTATTTTAGGATTGCTCATGCTTTTATAACCGGCAATATAAACTCAGATATACATACTTCCGAATTGTTAGATCAACAGGAGTATCATAAAGTATCGTCCGACTGTGTCTTTTTGATATTTTTTGTTGAGTTTTGGTCTTGCAATTAATATGTTTCCTTCCAACTTTCAATAAGTCATTTTTAGAAATTGAAGGCGTCGGCTGTGAGTATACAAAGTAGATAATGATATGAATATTGTTTTTCATACTAGTTTTCCAATCCCAGGAAAATTATTTAGTCATATATTTTGCATGTACTCCTCTTACATAGCGTAAATCAATTAATCTCCTATTTGGCAGCATCATTAATCCTCGTCATTATCATCAGAATCGCTAACGACATAAGCAATATAAGTATCATCGTTGCAATCAATTTCGTTTTCTTTTTCATTACCTCCATCATCATCATCATCATCATCATCATCATCATCATCATCATCATCATCATCATCATCATCAATGTCATCACCATCATCATCCTGATCCTGATCCTTATCATTATCATCATCATCCTCATCCTCCTCCTCCTCCTCCTCCTCATCACCATCGTCGTCATCATTATCGATGCCGTTATCAGGAGCGCATCATTATCATAAATTTATTCCCCCACACCCAACATCAACTCTATCGTCATCATCATCATCATCAGCAGCATCATCATCATCATCAATATCATCATCATCACCATCATCACTCATTTGATGACTCTATTGTCATTACCATCATCTTCAACCTTAGATATAAATGCTTTTATCCTAATCGTTTTCATCACCCTTTTCATCATCAACATCATAATCGTCATCATCATTATCATCATCATCACCATCATCATCATCATCATCATCATCATCATCATCCTCTTCCTCCTCCTCCTCCTCATCATCATCATATTCATCATCATCGATGCTGTTTTCAGGAGCGCATCTTTATCATGAATTTATTTCCCAACACCCAACACCAACACCATCGTCATCATCATCATCATCATCATCATCATCATCATCATTATCATTATCATCACCATCATCAGTCATTTAATGACTCCATTGTCATTACCATCATCTTCAACCTTAAATACGAACGCTTTTATCCTAAACGTTGCCATCACCCTTTTCATCATCATCATCATAATCATCATCATCATCATCGTCGTCGTCGTCGTCGTCATCATCATCATCATCATCGTCGTCGTCATCATCATCATCATCGTTCAATCAATCATTTAATGATTCCCCTTTCATCATCATCATCATTATCATCATCATCCTCATGATCATGACCATCATCAGCAGCAGCTCTTTCATTAATCAGCCATGGCCTCATTCGTATAGTCATTATCATCTTCACGATCATCATCATCATCATCATCATCAACCCCATTCCTATGACCTTTGCCTTCCCGAAACGCAACCCCGTTGATATGAATGTATTTTTTGAGTTAATATCAGGTTAAAATCGGTCACATTTATTTGTCAAAAATCAACTAAATACATACTGAAGAACCATTTTACCACAGAATATGCTGGTTATATCGAACCCTCAGGCACTTGTTTACTTTTTCTTAAACCATTCAAACACAAGATCTTTCAATTAACAGATTAAGAATAAAATCACGTGTATACGCACCGAATGCATTATATGCGAAACCAAATGAACGTAATGTACAAACCTACAGATCGTAGATGAGTATTTGATTAACAAATTACGATGCAGTTTCATAAAGCTAGAAATTGTTCCTTTTTATACAATCTTAAATTTCTGTTAAAACTTCGGAAACCAGATTAGACATAAATTATTTTATTTTTTCAAGATTGCTTTAAAGTTTCGAAGCTGCCACTTATTAAAGTGTGAACACATTTCACTATATATTCACTTCGGTCGCTTGTACTCAGCTGCTTGAAAGCAAATAAATGCAACCATTCCCACATTGTACATGTTGTACGTGTCCTCAATTTGCTCATGTAGAGCGATACAAGTATTCGATTCATCCATGTTGATTTCTAGAATAGATATGATATTATTCTCATTATTCATTTATTCTTAACTCGATTTTAGTTCGCCATGTTGACTACCTTATACTAATCCACCCCGGTTTCTTACTAACATGACTAACAACAATATATAAAGTGGTGTAGAACGATTTTGGATAAACCCTGTTTGCCATCATTTATTTCTAGCAGCGATTTATGTATCTGCATTATATCTGCATCTATTTGTAAACGTTTGCTGTGGTGCATGCTAGTAGAATGATGTTACGATCTATACCAAAACTAATAACGATAAAGCTACAAAATAACATTGCATTAGATAGTTCTGGTTTACAACTGCGTTTTGCAAGTTTATTATTCCGTAAGTGTGTGTTCATCAAAATTTCTAACCGCTACTCGAATTTCTGTTGGTGTCAAAATATTATGCTTAATTTATAATTCTTAGATGGATCACATAGTCGTATATCTTTTTCCTGATTCAATTCTATTAAAACAATGAAAACTGAAAATTGGTTGAAAACAAACTCGAATTAATTAGCCTAGTTACTGCACATACAACATAATCGGGATTTATTGGCGCGGAATTTGCTCAAATTCATGAGCACTAATAATTAATAATGCTATGTTTGAGCTATGCATTCATTTATTCCATCTATTTATACATTATAGGTCAAAGGCTCTGTCAGACGCACGGCAGTGAAAATCATGAGGAAACAAGATTGTCCCTGTATGAGGCGGAGACTCGCAGCTAATCGCCAACGGAATTCATCGTACTCGCGATGGTTCACCGATGAAAACACGTGCTTGAGCTCGCTGCGATCAAGACCCTCGCGGATCCCGAACAACGGGCGAATGAACTCCGACCTGTCGGCGACGCTCAAAGGCGACTGCGGATCAAGCAGCGACAAGCCCACGACGCAGCAGACTGTCTCGTCGGTACCGCAGCACTCGCCGATTCTCGAGGAGAAACCGGACGAGTACGAGAACTACGAGCTTGAAGCCCTGCCGGAAAAGGTCGATATCGGAAAAGACGGCGACGGCATCGGCGTGAAACACATCCTTCCGCCCCAGGAAGGGATGCCGCTGCTGAAGGACAAGAACGTAGAGGGCGTGAGACAAGCTGCTGTCAGGGTGAACAGCAACGGAAGTCCGCATTTTGGGAATAGGGACACGAACGTGGAGACCTGTGTGGATGATGACAACAATAGAGTGAAATCAAATGAAACGCAGCATTTGACAACGCATCCTGTCGCGTGCTAGCTGATATATACTATTATAAAAACTTATTATCACGAAAATATTGAACCTTTGAGCAACTCTTGCACTGGTTGTAAGATAGAAGCTGCAATTAACAGTGTAAAAAATGTGCAGACTCCGGGTGCTGGCATATATCTGAATAAAATTAATTTGCAACACTGTGTTTATATTACCTTGGCTGAAATGGAAATGAAAGGAGAGCGGTAAGTGATACTGGGAATCCAGTCATCGGTTCGAATCTCAACGGTCTGTACAATACTGGGGGAGATTCATTCACAACCATCTCCATTTTCTGACAAAAAAATGGCAGCGACATATATAATGTATGTACAATATTTATCCGGAATTGTCGATATCAACGTATTTCGAATTTTACAATGACGTTGGAACTCTCTCTAAATATAGTTTTGAAAAGGACGAAAATAAAACTGAGAAAGGTATTTTTCAATCACGAAAAATACTTAGTTTCTTTCAAAATATTTCTGACATTTATGCTTTTAAACATGATATAAACTTTTTTCGAAAAATAAAGTCGGTCGAAGGAGAATAGATCCGTTCGCCGTGAATAGAACTGTGCGGACACAACAATGACAAGCTGATTACGATTTGAATAGCATTACAAAGAACCATTGACATGATGTTCGGCTTTATTTTTCGAAAACAGTTTTTAGTGTGTTTATTGATAATGCTTCACCATCAAAAAGAACAATTTGCTTGGATATTAGATTAATGTAACTTGTTCATTACAGCTGAGCCGTGTGCGCGTATTTATGAAAACACAATATATGTGCATTTGTTAAGTCTGTCGCCGTTCATAAAATGTTCACGTGGTTGTTTATTCAGGTTCTATCCATTTTTTTAAAGTGTTACATGCCATAAATCACATGACACATAATTGAGAACTTAAATGACTGCTTTCTAAAAAAAAAAATCACATTTTACCTAATTCAAGTGACACATCGTGCACATTATTGTATAAAGAAAAAAGAAATTGCTCATTAAGTATATATATGCAATAACATGATATGTTTCTGAAAATATGTTGATTTTGCCTCTGTTTCAAATCTCATATTAGTGTATCGATATCGAAACCGATTATTTATAAGACTCAACGTTTTTTTTCTTTAATGACCTTTTACAAATCAAAAGAGCTTTCGTGGTTTATGTTTACTCTCTATAATTTCATCCTGAACAAATCTGTTGATTGATAATATTAGTAAATATTAATCTATTAACATTGCCCCTTTTCGTGGCCTTATTTTAAATATCAGACTCAAGCTGAGGTCAATATGTGATGAAATAAATGTGGAAGTATTGAGCAGTGCATCAAACGGCCGCAGTCAGAAACTCGATGGATTCATTTTGCAAAGTGAATCATCGCCCTCTTTGTTCGATCAAAAGCTGACGGCATTCACTCGCCGCGCAGTGGGCATTATCATGCACAATATCTATTTCGTTAATTCTTTATGTCAGCAAAAACTAGTAAAAAGTTTAATATATGGAAAATATGCACATATTCTTGACATGTTAATCAAAATGCACTTGAAAAAAATCTCAAATCAAGTATGACGAAAAATAATAAAAACTGTGCATTCATATCGTCTTTATTATGGCAGTAATGACCAGAAAAGACTCAATCATCATGATCATAGCTTTGGGTTTATAGCCGACGTCTTTCCGGCGTTCACGGTATTTGAACATTCCTCCACAAACACAAAAAATAAGAAGGGAAGACACTTGAACGACGTACACATGCGTTGATATCAGCTAACGGTCTCTATTCTGTATTTCTGCTTTCTCATATCGTAGGCCATGAACGCTGAACACACGTTGGTTATAAACATAAAAGTATGATTGGGCAAAAGTAATTATGTGACCGTCCCAAGCAGCATAATCTATGCATCATATTAGACATTTATAATTGTTTTCCTTTCATGGTTTGATATGCAACTCGGTTTTATTGTTATACAACATTTAAAGAATTGTTTTGTTTGCTTTTGCGTTTGTTTTGTTTTTGTTTTGTGATAATGTTGACGATTGAATATTTCCGACCTGTACTTTTTTTTCTGGTGACTGAAGGGGTATTATTATTTGTGGAGCCACTTGTTTCTTTGTAAATATACAATTCATGGGGTAAGGTATTGAATGTACCAATAGTCTTTTCTGTCAAAAAAATAATGAAAAAAGAAATGCAAATCAATAAAAAGTGAAAAATAACAATACATTAAAATGAATACGAGCAAAAGCATATCAAAATAGCGTGGATATAGTTTTGACAACATTACATTTTAGTGGTATTACTAGTGGTGATATAAATATGATGAGTGGTTAAAATCACACCCATGACGTCATCAATTTGCCAATTAGTTTGGAAATTTTCATGTCATTCAAATCGTTCGCATTGGTTATTTAAATCTTTAGCGGTTGAGGAATGTAGTACATCAATATGGCTGTAAAAAATCAAATTTAAATGACCTAAAAAGTTGAAAAATTGATGATTGGCGAAATCGATAGCACGTTGGTATTTTTGAGCAAATAAAGTGTAAATTCAGCCTTGAAATTCTTTAGTTCGTGGATACCTTTGAATAAATCATATATATTTCAAGGCGGCAAGTTGTTATGCTTTCGGTACACATCCTTTCTTCCATATATGTTGCTGTGTGAATTTGATTGTGGTAGAAAAGTGGGTTTAAAGGTAGAATACTTCATTTGCAGCCTAAAATTTGACTTTCCAAGATTGTTGTGTTATGTTGAAGAGTACTAAATGTTAGAACTAATCACCAATCAATTAAGCACAAAGATTGATCATGATAGGCGCATTTATAGTTATTCCAATAATACTTCTTCTATTCGGGCACCGAACTAATTCACCGTACGTTCGAAATTCAAAACAGCCGTTAACACCTCGTTTAATAACCAATAGCGCAAGAGTCTCTCTTAGTGTGTATTCCGCATGGTGCGGCAGTGTATTGAAGTGCGCACTGTGTGTGCTCTTACGTGTTATGTGTGTGTATGTGGTACCGGAATACGCTAGGAGTATCGCGATACCGTTGGTTTCAAGTTGAATTATGATAGAATAGATTTTTACTTGAATTAAATATTCTGGACTACATTCGACCAAAATACTTCAGAGATGTTATTATTTTGGCATATCTGAGGTACACAACAAGTTGTAAGCATAACCGTAAAGTGTGCAAATGTAGTTTTCTACCTTTAAAATTTATTTTTATTGTTGCATTCATCCGATAATATATACTTTGAGTACAACTTTTCTTTTACACATCAGAGTCTGTTTTCCAAATGGTATTACATAAAACATTCATGAAACATCAACCGTATTTTGGAACAATTGATGAATAGAATGATATAAAACTTTAAACGGAACTAGGCCATATTTTCCAATCTCTGGGAAAATTGCTCTCAGCTGTATCTCAAAATGCGTGGAAATATATTATTAGTTCCACTAATGGCTCTCCTTAAATTAGCAACTGGGTTAGAATTAGTGATGTACTTGTGGCAAGCTATATACTTATTTCCTCTGTGTATGAAATTAAAAAATGCAGAAGTTATAAGATGTGATCTCCATGATTTATCAACAAAATACAAAATGAGTCATACTTTGCTCTTGTGAAAACCAATGTGTTTTTTCACATTGCATGTGCAATCCTGTGTCCAGAGTGAATGTTTATCCGGCATGACGTCGTAGAATCCGTCATAATTACCGATTCGACGAACCTCATCAACAGCAGAAATAATGGAATCATTAAGAATTTGAAAGTTCATAACTATTCAACAAATAATTCGATTATGTTCTGATTTTTTTCAGTTTGTTCGTCATATTAATTATTCATTTTTCTCCATCCATTGACAGCCCAATGCTTCCCATTGGTCACTTCACTGTTGTGTAAATTCTTTCGTTGAGTCACAAATGAAGGAATAAAAACATATTTGTTTTAGTAATACTTTCATGGGAATTCACTTGCTTAACTCGTTTTGCTTCTTTGCATTCAAGTTTTTAATCCAACTGTATCGGTTGGTATAGATCTCGATGTTATTACCTGTCTTCATTTCTTGTCTCTGACGTAGAGGGAGACATCCGATACCAAATCACTGTCTTTGTAAATAAGAATAACGGCTCATTACTGTATATTTTATATCACGCTGTGTAATAAGCGTAAATGTTATCATGTACAAAGTGTATATAAAGATGGAATTATGTTATAGTCTAATACATTGTCCAAATGAAATCTTTAATGCCACATTTCTCTTTTGTTAATAAAATATTAACGTCAAAATATATGGCTTTTGAAAAGAAATATGAACCGTCTTTGACTCAATCTTTGTAAACGAGTGTAAACCAGTGCCCTAAAGACCCCCTCTCACTTTTAACATTGTTACGGAAGTTTGTACATGCAGCGACAGCTGAGTTGTACAAACTCGCCTAGGTGCCGTATTCAAAGGTGAGAAGGCAAGTTTGTGCAAGTCGCCTT
>BQKZ01001443.1:29093-42095 GCA_036244855.1 Temnopleurus reevesii
GGGGGGGGGGAGGTATAATTTTGCAAATATGATATATTGCCCAGAGCCCACAGAAAAGATGACATTTTGTTTTTTGACATTTCTGCCAAAGATCATTTGTGCTGCATGTTGTTGTTTTTTATTGCAAAAAAAAAAAAAACCCTGAACAAAACAAAACATAAATCTACCCAATCATTATCTGAGCATAGATTTTGATGGCTCTTTATATAGGCCTATATATTTTTTTTTTATTGTTGTCTTGCATTTTGCAGAGTCAGAGCGCTCGAACGATGGTATATTTAAATGTTTTATTGTAAATGTTTTTTTTTATTCTACTTTTTTCTTTGTCGATGAAGATTTATTGGGGAACATTACGTTTTTACTTAGTAAGATACAATGTACATGTATGCCATCAAAGTGTATACATGCATACTTTGTTCTGGGACTTTCTTTTCCTTGTTGCCTTTGAATGTAATCTTCCCATTGTTCCAGTAAAAGACTGCTGATGTAAGTTGGATGTGCACTTCGATATTTCCTCCTTTATTTTCTCCAACAAAGACTCAGGAATTTAAAGTCTTCATTCTCTCTGTGCTTCACGCAACAAAGTTTTAATCAAACAATGACTAACTTTTTATGTACAAGTGTATATCGTTGTGACCTTTATTCAGTTAACCATACACACTCTAGGCTTTATACCATAAGGATCTGAAACAACCAGCAACTATTTGTGAAAATAGTTTGTGTCCTGTATTCTGCCTCGCCCAACGTTGATTGCAAACTGTGTTCTCATGATGTCATTGGCCTGACACACACATACAAAAAAACTTTATTGGATCTGTAGTTTCACAACTTTACTTGTGCAAAGTTTAAACTCTACCCAGTGTGATGGATCTGGTGCGAAAAAGAGGAAGTTTCTCTTGTTAGAACTCGCTGCAGTTGGTTTGGAAACTTTTGTTTCATTTTGTTTCAACCATGGCCCTTGGTGAGAAAAAAAACTTTGTTTCCATGGTGATAATATGATAGACATAATTTATGTATTGCACATAACATTTATATTATGATTTTCTGTTTCAGGTTTTGAATGTCTGCATGTTACAAATTGCATTAAAGAGCAGAGATGCCAACAGTTCCAAAAATAAACATGAAGTAAAAATCATAATGTGAATGTAGCTGAACAAACTGAGGGAAAACATCAAAACAACTACACTCTCAGCCATTCAATTGTAGTGAAAGCTTTTAATTCATATGAAAATATACCTCATGCATATTCTGGAACAGTTGACACCTCTGAAACAGTTAATGACCAACCCCATAAAGTTTTGTTATGACATCACAATAAAATTTACTGCGATATGGGATGTTTCTGAAAAAGACCTTTTTCATGTGATTTACTGCAAATATTGCTGTCAGTATTTGTTTACTTTTAGGAGAGAAGATTTTTTTGGAATGATTGATTGATGCTTGATTAATATTTGATCAGGAGGTGATAATTGCACTATTCCCCACCTTTTGCATTGGTTTATATAGGAATATCAATCATAACCACCTTCCTATTTCCTTTTTATCTTTATGCAGCTACACAAGACTTGTCTCTTCATTGGTGGAAGACACTGAATAAACAGAACAGTAAAAAACCCAAATAGCTTTATGCTTATTTATGAAGAAACAAGTCTTGTGTAGCATGGAAAAGACTCTAGAATCTTCTAAATCACGAAAGTTCGGCAATTTTAGCACTCCGGTCTGCCTAAGTTGCAAGGAGTTTGATACTGAATAAACAGAACAGTCAAAAACCCAAATAGCTTCATGCTTATTTAGTTTATTATTTTCTACACAAATTTATCAATCCAAATGCTTACAACTTAGTTAAAGACATTGTCACCCATGCGATTTTGTCATTTGAAAAATTCTCAAATCAATATGTAACCTACATACATGTTATTAGATTAAGATTGATGAAACGTACAACATGGAGTGCAAAAAAGAAGGAAATTGTACAGGTTCTATATGGAAATTGAATAAGGTGTACTTGTACCACTGTCGTTTTATTCCTGCAAAGTGTACCTACATGCATGTAGGCATTGAATTTAAGGTGTTTTGAACCACTAAACGTTGATTTCGAAGACTAATATATTCACACTATCACAGCCTATTTTATGTTCACTGTCAACTATTATCTGGCACTTGAGATTAAAAAAAAAAATGAAAACAATGTTACACAATGCCTTTGTACAGTAAATGTAAGCCCCCCCCCCACCCCCCCAAAAAAACTTGTTTGGATTTCCTCTAATGCTATTTTTGAAAAATAGCGGTGGTTGGTCAGAAATATTTAAGAATTTAAAAATAATTGATACAAATCACTTGATTCATTAATGATTCAGTAAAAAAAGTGAGACTTAGAAGGGAGCGAAATGCCAAAAATCATCCGAAAATGACTTTTCAGGTTTGCAATTCACATGTTTTTATAATTTTGCTGCGATTTGTTTAATTTGAGTGAAAGGGAGGAAAGTAAAAAGAAAAAGAAAAAGAAAAAAAAGTTTAGGTCGAGTCATTTTTAGAGCTGGTCGGTTTAGGGCATCCAAGCAACTTTTTTTTTTTGGCCTGACTTATTGGCAGCCACATCAACTTGTAGGAATGTAATTTGACCAGAAAAGTGATAAACAGTAANAGAAGATTTTTTTGGAATGATTGATTGATGCTTGATTAATATTTGATTGTTAGGTGATAATTGCATTATTCCCCACCTTGGTGTTCTTTGCACTACCGTTTTTGCATTGGTTTATTATTTTTTTACACAAATTTATCAATCCAAATGCTTACAACTTAGTTAAAGACATTGTCACCCATGCGATTTTGTCATTTAAAAAATTCTCAAATCAATATGTAACCTATATGTATGTTATTAGATTCAGATTGATGAAACGTACAACATGGAGTGAAAAAAAGAAGGAAATTGTACAGGTTCTATATGGAAATTGAATAAGGTGTACTTGTACCACTGTCGTTTTATTCCTGCAGAGTGTACCTACATGCATGTAGGTAATATATTGAATTTAAGGTGTTTTGAACCACTAAACGTTGATTTCGAAGACTAAAAAATGTATATTCACACTATCACAGCCTATTTTATGTTCACTGTCAACTATTATCTTGCACTTGAGATTTAGAAAAAAATGAAAACAATGTTTACACAATGCCTTTGTACAGTAATGTAAGCCCCCTTCCCCCCCCCCCCCCCAAAAAAAAAGAGAAATTGTTTGGATTTCCCCAAATGCTATTTTTGAAAAATATCAGTGGTTGGTCGGAAATATGTAAGTATTTAAAAAAAAATCTTCAATACAATTCACTTGATTTATTAATGATTCAGTAAGAAAAGTGAGACTTTGAAGGAAGCGAAATGCCAAAAATCGTCCGAAAATGACTTATCAGGTTTGCAATTCACATGTTTTTATAATTTTGCTGTGATTTGTTAATGCGAGTGAAAAGGAGGAAAGTGAAAAAAAGTTCAGGTCTAGCCATTTTTAGAGCTGGTCAGTTTAGTTCATCCAAGCAACTTTTTTTTTTTGCCTGACTAATTTGCAGCCACATTGACTTGAATGTAATTTGACCAGAAAAGTGATAAACAGTATTAGAATGAGTTGAAAACACACTCATTTATTAAAAGTTATTGACAAAAACTAGGGATGGAGANGAATGTAATTTGACCAGAAAAGTGATAAACAGTATTAGAATGAGTTGAAAACACACTCATTTATTAAAAGTTATTGACAAAAACTAGGGATGGAGATTTAATTGGGTTATATTGACTTACATTTTACCAGTGGAATGTGAATAGCGCTGTTTGTTATCAATTTTCCTTTTCCATTAAGTAGTAGTTAAATTAATTTAATCTGTGTGTCAGATGTTTCAATTTGTCAAGCCCTGTTTAGCAAGCAATTATTGCAATGTCCATCTGTACATTTTATGTAGATAGTAAACAATGTGAAATATGTTAATTTAATAATATCCAAATTTTATCTTGTTATAATGATGCAAAAAATGTGGTCACTACAAACCTTCTGCTGAAGTACTGAATTATTGTGGGTTTTTTTTTCAGAGATTAGATTGCAGTTCTAAGTAGTTGTTTTGATGAAAATTATTCCTTTTAGGAGATAAATCATATGCACAATGTACCCGCCAGGACCAGAATAACATCAATAAATGTATGTGCACGTTTCTGTACATTTGCTTGAAAATCACTGTTCAATTTTATAATTGAAATATTGTCCGATTTAGTTCAAAACTTTTTGTGATTAGTTCGTCTGACTCCTCTGCTTTTGATTTACGCAAAATATTATTGGCCCAGACCATGACCAGTCTTTAAAGCATACATACTGTACATCAAGTACATGTACATCATTACCACATGAGAATGCAGCTTTGTTGTGGAACTAGTCACAGAAATTCCTGGTCTTGATTTGATTTCAACTTGAAGGCTGGTCTTAAAGCCCAAGTATAGTTTTGGTAAAAGCGAATATTTTTATTGCCAAATTTTGTCTTCAAATCTACTTAAAAAGAAACATGATATCATGAACATGTTGTACAAAAGATTGTACGAAAAATTAACAAGTTTTGGAAAAGTTATAACCTAAAGTGTGGAAAATATTTTAGCGTCGTAGCCCCCGACGCGAATTCAATATTTTCTTTCTTGATAAAGGACAGCTTCTCATGAACAGAATTGGATAAAAATTTCAGAATTTATTCTTTATGTATTCCTTTTTAGCATGCTTTAATAAAATCTTGGAAATAATTTTCTATATGCCCGATAAGAAGCAAAATATTGTTATAACCAAGAGAGGGCGCTAAATACGATTTAACGGTCAAATTCAAATTTTCAAAAGAATTCGCTCGTAGAAAAATATGCTATGATCTTGAAATGTGTATAGAAACTATATGTCATGGTATATATCCCCAAAATTCACATTTCTTTAATCTTTACCAAAACTATACATGGGCTTTAACCATTCCCTGGCTTACCCTCTAGACAAACAAATCTGGGACTTGGTAAATTCTTGGCATTCATATTGTACACACTCACCCATCATAACTTTCACAAGTTATGATTAGGGATTGTTGCATGCATGTTCTTTGTTACATGTACATGTAAGTAGAGACACATGTAGGTATATTGTATCAGGGAAATTTTTTACTTTTAATGTGTGATTAGCACACTAATAGCAGCTTTAGACATTGAGGAAACTTTTCCAATTCTTTACTATACCGTTCTATGTGAAAAATTTGCTACGCAAATTTTTTTTTTTGTGTAGTAATCCTGCTAAAATGCATAGCAAAGTGCAATGCGATACCAGGAAAATTATTCCCTGATTGTATAGCAGATATCTAAACATTGTCCATTTAGGAAGGAAGAATTCATATTTTCCCAAAATTTAACATTATTATTATTATTATTATTTAATTATTATTACCCACCAATTCTTATGAGTATTCTGTTCAATATTATTCTACACACATATTACTGTATAATACTTCTTCTTCCTAAAGTTCGAGCCTACAGTGTATGTTGGTTTGATGATAATGTACCTGTATGGCAGATGTCTGAGCCATTTGTAATTCAGGAGGGAAGATTACTTATTAATCATATAAAAATCAAAAATATATTATGTTAATGCTGAAGAATGAATTTATTAAAAAATTGTGTCGGTCGGTGAGAAATTACTATTTTTTGTAATTAAAAAAAAAAAAGAGAGTCGGTCAGTCGTGGGCATCCAAACAATGTTTCTTTTGCTTCACAGATGGCTCTATCTACTTTTTAAAATCTTTTGTTGTGACGTGGCATTTATCTTTCTTTGATGTATTTGATTGCAGTTAATTATTCCTGGTACAATCTGAAATGAGTGCAGACGCCAACCAATCTCCGAAGCGGACACTTCGATCAGCAACAAATAGCCCCCTCAGGAGGAAACAAGTAGCACAGGTAAATATTTTACTATCTGATTTTTTTTTATGTGTGTTCATTCTTCTTTCTTCTTTTTTTTTCTTTGCCAAACATGTTTTAAAACTTATTTTTTAGGGGAACAAATCCCTGAAACTGTTGTACATGTACATGTAATGTCAGTAGATGGAAAAAAAATTGCATTACAAACTTTGAAAATTTGAACAAAAGCAGATTATCCGTTCAGAAGTTCCAAAATCTCAATAATATTACGATTCGTGCTGCTGAATGGGATCGTTGGGGTCGGCAAAATTGAACCAATCTGTAACGTCATGTCAGAAAGCTATCCATTCATCTTACCAAATTTCAAATTTTCCTTTTTTCCGAAAAGTCAATAAAATAAAATATGAGAACAGGGTGCCAAGTGGAGGGATTGTTTAAAAAGACAATGGATTTTACATTTGTAAATAATTTTTACCAGAAAATTAAAGACTAACGTCAAAGCCTTTGTTCTGGCCCCCCCCCCCCAACATAAGGGGGTAGGGTTTAGTTTACGTGTACAATGTGGGTCTTTTATCCACAGTATGAAAAGGTACATGTACTATTCACAAGCCTTCATTCAGGCTCTGTGTCCTTTGATCAAGAGGGGGCGCTGTTACAATTTCTTTGAAAGACATATTTGTATAAAGGTTTGATGTAGTTGCTTGAACAAGAAGTCCAGTGTACAGAAAATATTCTTAACAGTGAAAGAGATTGGAGAGGGAGAGTACAATTTTTGTATTCATCTGTCTATTTTATTTATTTATTATTTTTTTTTTGTTGGGGGGGGGGGGAAGGATGGTAGGGGGCTGGAACATATAGCGAGGCTGGCGTAATTATTGTTTAATTCAATACAATGCATGTATAACCCCACATCTACAGTGGGGGTCTATCATGTGGAATGGAGTGTTGGAGAAAAAAAATTAACCCAATTTTTAAAGGCATTTAAAACTTTTCAAAACAAAATGAGAAACTTTAACACTGACATTTTCAGCAATCTTATTAAATTTTAATGACAAGTACAACATTTATGTACTGTACATTAAAGATTATTACCAGTGTGGGGAAATGTTTCCTCAAGTGAACTACTTTATTTGAATTCAAATGATTTGAAACAAATCTGGATTAAATATCATACGGTTGTGTATAATTTCATGTACATTACCTGTACAGTAGTAAAGCTACGTGTACATGTAGTCAGAGTGTACATGTAGTCAGACATCAGTTGCAAACAAAGTTTGCCTGGACTAGACTGTTGTTTGTACTCTTCTTTCCAAACTTCCAGGTCCCATACATTTATGCATGGTGGAATTGAACAGATGGTCGCAGCTCTGATAATGAGTTGTGAAATTGTTTGCAATCTTTGTGTGGGCAGTTCTTTCTTTTGTGTACAGTGTGTGTGTGTGTGTGTGTGTTGTGTGTACTCTTTCCACTTTATGCAGACTGGACCTATTTTATCCAGGGTTCTCCTTTCAAAAGTTTGATAAAAACCTCAAACACCTGTTCGTTATATTTTGTTTCATACCATTAATAGTTCAGTTTACATCATTGGTTTTGTGTGTACTGTTTCATTTCATCAACTCTAATACTACAGAATTACATGTATTGCAAAATCCATAGCTTTTTATGTAAAGTTTTTAATGGTTTGGAATTTTTTGAATCAAGTCTGTGCTTTGAGTAAGTTTTTTTTTTTCTTTTCTTTGATTTGTATCGAGAATTTGCACAAATTTCTAGTTCTAAGGAAGCAATGGTACAAACTGACAAAATATAAGTATTTAAAATTATTTAGAATCAGATTTTATGTATTTCTTTTTTGCTGCCATATCTCATATCTGCATAGAGGCCAACCGTTCCTTAATATTCATGAGGTAAGAACTAAAAGCAAACAAATATGGAAGGTGGGTAAAGCGACAGCTGAACCAAAGTGATAAAAAACATGACAATAATAGCCTTTTGCTCCAGAAGTTATTTTATGAAAGCCTTGAATTCATTTGAAAATACACTATATTCCGGAACGGTTGTCATCTTTGCATCTGATTTTCCTTCAAATTTGTATTTTGTTTGATTTGTATATTTGTTAAACATTTTTTTTTCCCTTTTACTTTTGCAAATAAATCTCTTGACTAATGCAGGTTGCAGAGAAGTGTAAAGGTGGACGATCTCCATTGAGGAATGGTTCTACAATGAAGAACTCGTCTGCAGTGAAAAACGTATTTGCAGGTATGTAAATTCTTGGATGTATGGTCCATGATACTGCAGGGTGCTTCAAGAATCGTTTGCCCTGTCCTGCAACCAAGTTTTTAAATCACTTACCCGAACAAATGTTTCTCTTCACTAAAATTGATGGCTTAAAAAGCCAATCTAGTGTGACACTAGTATGAAACTGTTTGTTGCCCTATTAGGCAAGTGACAATTTCATTTTACTTGGCTGACAGCTAAATTTTGTTTCCCCAGGCATGCGGGCAAGTGAGTTTGTAGCACGTACATGAAATTAGTTTGTGCCGTTCTTGAGGCACACCCTTCTGATCTTTGGGGATTTAAAGCCTACTATTCCTTGTATGCTTGTATTATTAATTTACCTTTTCTTAAGTGTGTCCTCAAAATTAAAAAGAAATGGGGGGGGGGGGGGGGGGGGGGGCGGCCCCCCCCCCCCCCCCTTTTTTTGGGGGGGGGGGGGAAGGAGGGGGTGGAATCTTCTCAATTCAGATACTATGGAAATTTTTGTAAAAAAAAGATAAGTAACTTTTAATGTTTTTAATAATCTGAGTTTCGCAAATGGGGGTGCAAATTTACACCCTGTTTGAACTTCACATGCTAGCATTTATGTTGATATCTGCCCATAAAACAAATTTTGTTGTCATGGTCATGGTTTTTATCAAGTATCAAGTATGAAAAACTTGAGTGTTGTGAAATGCAAAATACATTTCAGTTCATTTTATTTCCTCAAATCGATTAGAAAATACCAGGTGCATATACCAAAACAATCAAAGTACATAGAACAAAAGTAAACAGTAATAATACAATCAATCAACATGTGGTGGGAAAATGCAAATTCCAAAATGACCTATCTACACACATGTATACATATCTGGACACTAGAAATAGTAAAAGAAAATTGACAACTAAAAAGATTTTTTTTTACGAATTGTCATCGGCTATTAAAAAACACATCACATTACAAATATGAATAAATATATCTCTTACGTTTGAGCACAAAATGTTTATTACAGAGGCAAAGAATGATTAACACTCTAAACCTTAGAAATAGCCCCCATAAAATAAAAACCAGAGCGAAAATAAAACATTTTAAGGAAATCTATGTTTCAAGATTGAAAGCTCTATTTTAGTAACAAAATAATAATAATATGAATATTTATATATAGCGCCGGTATCAGCCAGGCTCTGACGTTCATGGTGCTAAACAGAAAACAATAATATGCCCATGGCAAAATGTGGTATGGGGGCTATTTTTCAGGAGGAAAATGTAAATAGTCTTTTAAATAAGATCCCCTCCCCACAACAACAAAAAAATGTTATATAGATGCCCAAGAATGTCTTTGAAAACTGCATCAGTCAGTCAGAATAAGGTTTCTACATTATCTATTTTAATTTTTTTTAAACAGATTTTATGTAGAAAATTGAAAAATATACGAATATAGTAAAAAGCGTGTCACATCTGAAAATTATTTTTCAGGCTCTCTTTCATTTTAATGTGTGAGTTATATTTTTCATGTTTTCCCACAAAATTACTGTGATTTTTTTTTTCTTTAATTTGAGTGAAAAGCAAGAAAAAGAGTGCAGCTTGGGCCAATGGCCATCTTCAATAAGGTTGGTCGGTTGAGGGTAATCAAACATTTTGTGAAAGAAAGCCTTTTTATAACCTTATGAGGTGCTAAAAGACCGTAAATCATCAACCCGTTGATTATCATCTGTCAAAGCATGACCACTAGCTCTTTGTCTGTGCAATGGAGGCAAATTAAAGTTCCCAGAAAAAAAGAATAAAATCAAATAATCTGTTCAAAAGTTTTCCTTTCCACCTCTGATTGGTAACCTTGAGTTCGCAATTTATTTATAATCTGAGATGGCAACATGGTGAATTCCCCATTCACTTTGCGTGTGAATTTATTTAAAAAAATTAGATCAATATTATATTTCAAATGAGGAATCATCATTCCTTCTGATATGTTGCATAATTGATTTTATTTGTGGAAAGTAGCAACTACATGTAGCTAGACAACAGTAATAGTGTATCTTTTTAAATACAGTAACACCCTAACTCATAAAAGTGCACTGAACAACAAACTTAATTCCACATTTAGGATGCAAGGCTTGGAAGGTGCTGAAAGTCCATAAATCGTCATCCCAGTGATTATCATTTGTCAAAGCACGACCACTAGGCCTTTGTCTGTGCAATGGATGCAAATTAATAAACTAGGGATTAAGCCATCCATTTAGGACCACCTGCCACCCCTGTGCAGACAATGGAACACTCCACACATAGTTATTGGCAAGTTATTATCTCAGCCCATGCTAAGTTGTGGATGGAAATAAGAGTTAGTATTATTATTATTATTGGCAGTGGATGCAACCAAGGCAGAAGAGATGGTTCTGAACTCTCTCTATCTCTCTCTCACTCTGTCTCTCTCACTCTCACTCTCACCATGCATCAGTCTCCTCCACCTCCACCACCACCCTCCTCCCCTGAACCGTGGAACACTCCATAACCACTGCGCATATTAAATGATGCCTGGCCATCTCCCGCCTTTGTTTGAGCAAAGTTACGGAAACGGAGAGAGTGCGGGAGAGAGAGAGAGGGAGGATGACACAAACTCGCTGACTAACGAACTACCTTGCATGTAGTCCATTACACAAAGTTCTACTTGCGAGTGGATTGCTCCTCATCCGTGCCGAGCGGAGAAAGTCGATGCCGTGTCGTCATCACAAAGTGTTACTTTTTTTTATTACCCATCTCGGATCGGATACATATTTCATACCATACATGCGCTGATTAGCGCGGAGGAGAGAAACTTGTACAGGATTTAGTTGTAATCAAGGATACAGGATTTTACAAGTTGGATGCTTTTTGCAAGGTGAGTTTAGGAAGGACTGTGGAACTTAGTGCAAGTCGGCTTAAGGGATGAGTTTCGATGCGTGGTGGTTGTGCAGCATCTAATGCACGCCACCGTACAGGTGCATAGGAATACCATACACTCCTCCACACACACATACACAATCCAGCACCATCGCTGTGTATGCGTGAGTGTGTATGAGCTATTCGTTTGACTTTAACGAGCCCCAGTCTCGTTCTTTTTTTGTGGCATGGCGAACTAGTGGCACATAGTGAGTAATGGGTGGGTGTTGGCGGAGTTGTTTGTAGTTCTTCGTTAGTTGATGCCATCTGGGGGATGGATGCTTTAATTCAGAGCCCATCGCCAGATCTCTGTGTGTGTCTGTGTGTATAGTGGGTATCTCCAATATATAGCTTATAGACTTGTGTGTGTGATTTAAATGCTGGCTATTGAATTGAATTTGAATTGAAATGAATTGAATTGAATTTATTTCCTTTTTCATATACATAATCAATACAAAATAACAACATTACAAGTGTTATTGTCTGATGTGTCCATATTGTTTTAAATATGTTTTTATTCATAGCTTCTCTTTATTTTTCTGAATCATTTACAGATCTTTATATACTATAAGATCTACAGTTTGGTTGTGGAATTATCATTTTTTTTTTTCAGTTTAATATTTTTTTAGGCAGGGCATTATTTGCATACAGTAATATTTTTTAATGCATTTATTTTCTTAAATTGTTGGTATAGACCTCTTTGATAATTGCTTATGAATTGATAATTGTTTACGAACATCTTCATTTAAAGATTACACCCATTTCAACAAAACTAAACAAAACATACTACATATTTTACTTGCTCGCACGAAGCGATGGCAACTATAAAGGGGCGGTATTGCATGAAGACAAATAAATACCTCCTGTATAAATTATATAAATATAAGAGAATTAAATACCACATATAAATTATATGGGGACCAAGGGGAATTAGCCCCCGAAACCTTAGAAATAGCCTGTGTGAGCCCCCAAAATTACCCTTGCAAAATTTAAATGGGGGTCATTTTTTCAGGTGGAAAATGTAAAAAGAGCTCTTCTAAATTAAAAGTATTTCTGTCCTGATTCCAATAAAATATCAGGGTAATAAAGCATGATACAATTATGGAAGTAAAATGTTAAAGTTCAACAACTCATAGATTAATTTGCTGCTGTTGTGCCACTATGTCACTCTAAGAGTCTGTTCTCGTAGACTAGTACTGTCAGTATTCTCAGCTGTATTCCAGCAACTAAAATCAGTTTTAAGGCCGTAATATTTTGAATCACGGCTATTAAATCTCCTTGAATTATTAATCAATGCATCAATTAAGCGCTCATCCTTTTATAGGTTACCGTGTATTGTTGGTGCTATTGAAAGAAGCCAATAGAGGCTTAGTGTATACTACATTGTAGTATTAGAATCCCTGCGTATTGCACCATGCATTAGAAAAAGTTGCAGCATATTATTAAATGGTTTCTGAGGCCAAAAATAATAATTTGCTTAGTTGGAAGTATCCACAAAACAAACTCCCCAAACATCCCACGACATTAAAAAGGTGTTGTGTTTTTTATAGCATTGAATAAAAAAAATTCAATAATTCTCATGACGAATCAAAAGACGACAGGTACTTGTAGGTGTACGAAGTCTACTTTAGATGGTTTAACCCTTTGAACCCTAATGGCCGGTTTTCAGGCCATGCTGAGAAAGTAAAATTCACTATTCATTTTATTTGTCAGCACATTCCCTTTTAATCATTATTTTATTCTGTGCTGAATACACTTTTATAGTAGACAAATACAGAATTTATATGATTAAAGATAAAAAAAACATTAACAAAGAATTGAATTGTTCAAATTTTTGACATAAGTCAAGAATGCACAAAACGTAAATTAACTTGGGGTATATAGCTCACGAAATATGAAAATAAGTCAGGGTTCAAAGGGTTAA
>BQKZ01001443.1:42487-83213 GCA_036244855.1 Temnopleurus reevesii
TTGACCCTTTATTTGCACATTTCTCTGCCATTATACATTTTCTTGCAAAACACTTTGGCACATATTATTTATTCATAATTCTGAACATTCTTCTCACATTTTGTGCGATTCTGTGAACATTCATTTTATTTTTTAACAAATACCAGAATATATCTTTAAGAATGTCCATTAAAAAAAAACCAAGCATTGAGCCCAACTGATTCGTAGGTTCTGTTCATTAATTATGAATGAGATGTTTATTTACTTCTGACTCCTTAATTAGTAACCCATGTTGGATAAACTTACTAAGGGTTAATTTCATGAACTAAAGTTATGTACACATTCTAATTTTTACCTCAGATATATGTATGTTCAAGATTAAAAGAAAAGAAGAAAATTCCATGAAAAAATATTTTGATTAACCTGTAGAGAAAATGACTAATTTTTTGGTTTTGTACAACTTAATACTTCTCATTCAAGGCTCTAAAATGATAAAATTTGTGTGAGATGGAAAGAGAGAAAGAAAAATGTTTGCAAAAACAGTGTGATTCTTTTTGAGAAATGAGCACATTTTGTGTTTTGTGAAATAACTTTTTATTACCGTCCCCAAAGTATACCACAAAAAATTTATGAGAGTAAAGAAAAAAACGATGTATTTCAAATCTTATTTTGAATTATTGATCTTATTGATCGATGTAAAAAGTTTCTTATCCATATCCATGTATTCCCCTTTGTTTTTACTTACTACAAAGTTTTGGTAGAAGGGGGCGAATATGGCAAAAAGAATTACTTAGTTAATTAATGAGTAATATTGTAAATTTCTCTGAAAAGTTTTATAGATGAAATAAACAATTACCGTGTATAAGGGTGGAAGAAGCTCTCCTTATTTTTTTTTCCTTAGTGATAATTATCACTGATGGTGGAATGGGGTGAAATAGCCATATTTTTATCAGTTTTACAAATTGCAAGTACATGTACAGTGTATTGCATGTGATTGCAGAGTGAAAACATAGAGGCAACATCAAGAATTATTGTATTGTAAGATTAGGCTTCATATTAAGGAATTAAAGTATCAAAATATTGAGCAAGAATATAGACTTTGATACGAATCAGTCTTGGCATGAAAGAAGCCAATATCCATCTTGATTGATTCGGAGTGTATAGTCTTGATCTCTCAACGTTAGAGAAAGATCAATGCTGACACTGAAAGCAATTAAAGGACCAATACCCACTCATCCTTAAAATGCTTTCATTTGCATAATCAGCCACTGGAGTAATTGATCCTATCCCTAAGGCTAATTGCGGACGATCTCTGCTTCTTTTATACTCCCTTGCTCGCTCCGTTCGTAGTCTGCATGATCAGACATAGTGTGAGTAGTTCATGAAGTGCCACCGTCTTTATGCCCCCATCCCTTGTGCTCCTTCCCCAAGAGTTGTTTGGTTTCCCTCCACCGACCAACCATTTCAGGGCTGCCAAGTCTCCTGAATTCCGCAGGAGACTCCTGGAAATGGGCCACAATAAATGCATGTTTTTGAGCAATCTCCTGGATTATGGAAACATTGATGCCATTAGGTTGTGTGCACTTTATAGACATCTACTGGATTTCTTCCACAATCTCCCTGATTGTTGCTGTTAAATGTTGGTAGCTCTGCCATTTTAAAATGGCCTGACCCAATGTTTTATTTTTTTCTGTATTTTTCAAATTAAAAAAAAAAATTAAATTACTGATTAGATCATTTGAAATACAGCCTGAAAAGTCATTTTCAAATGTTCAATCGGTCTTGGCCTTTCACTCCTTTCAAAGTCTTATTCTTTACATGAAATGTACTCCGCAAAAAAATGAGTTAAGAAATGTTGTATGACCATCCAACATGACGATCCTTTCATAAAAGGCAACATTTTTTTCATATAAAAAGCGCAATGAAATTATTGCATTTTCAAATATTCTTTGGCTTTCTTATTTTCACTCTTGTCAAAGTCTTATTATTTACATGAAATTTGCTCCAAAATGAAATGAGTTACAACACATTTTCATGGAAGGCATTTTTGGACAACCAAACATTTCTTTTTGGGGGGATGGGCCCATGTTCCGGTATCATCCCTATGAGCTGTGTTAGGTTACCTTCCATACCCATTCATTCCTACTTTTACGCAGCTCTGTACAAACGACCCAGATAGGTCTGGATGTCGGTAGACTACCATTTCCCTGTGCCTTGAATGCTCCCTTAGGTCGACATGTCAGTGGGGGCTGGTTTGCTCGGCACGCGCCGATTCTTTACCGATATCTCTCTGCCTCTAACGGCACACGCGATCGTTCTCTTTTATGATCTCTTTCACCAGAGATTGAAACCCTTTTGTTCCTTTGTTGACAAAGGATTTGTCGATCTGAAAGCCATCTAGCTTTCTGAAATTCTGATTTTTCTTTGTATACAACTTTCTCCTCATCTTCATACCCTTTAAAAATTTTATTTTTTGCAATTTTCATTGTATGGTTTGGCATTTTTTCCACTCTCTAAGTTTCTGTTTTCATACAGTACTACAAGTAAATACTGGATTTTAATTCAGCAATCATATTTTTCCTCCATATCTTTGTACACTTTAAATTTTCTCTGTTGTGCCATTTTGATTGTAGGGCTCGACAGTTTTTTTACACTCAAAGTATCTGTGTTAATACAGTACTACAAGTAAATACTGGATTTTAATTCAGCAATCATATCTTTCCTCCATATCTTTGTACACTTATAAAAATTTTCTGCTGTGCAATTTTTATTGTACGGCTCAACATTTTTTTTTTACTCGCAAAGTTTCTTTGTTGCATACTGCATGCAGATACTGAATTTTAATTCATTAATTCTTTGTATCTTTCTGAATTAGTTTTCAAAAACAAGTTTCTTCTTGATACAAATATTTTTCTTAAATGTATTTCTCTATCTTTATTTTATAATCCATCTTCTGTTTTTCTTTTCTGTATTCTTCCTCAGCATCTTTTTCTGTCTTTCTCATAATTTTTTCTCCCCTCCATCCATTTTCTTTTTCTTTATTCTTTTTATTCTTTGTTTCAATCTTTCTTATTTACCCCTCACTCTGATCCTATTTCTCTTGGTATTCCTATTCTATAAATAGATTCCATTTTTTTCTCAATTTGTGTTTATTTATTTTCTGATTTATTACTTTTTTGCATTTAATTCCTTATCTCTTCATAAATTTTCATTTTTTCCTTCATTTTTCTTCACTTTTTAAAAGCTGAATGTAGTCCTCTTTAATTTTATTGATTCATGTTTGCAATTTATTTCCCTCTTAAAGGACCCCCCCCCCCCCCAAAAAAAAAAAAAATGAACCAGAGCTTATGCCTTGTAAACTCATGGATAATTGAGAATTTATTGTTCACAAAGCTTGTCTACCATGTACATACATTATATCACGCATTTCTCTTAGAAATTATAAATCAAATAACACCAACAGTTGTAAAGAAAAAAGTTAACTTTTTACGTTTTATAGAGAGATTACATATAAATTTGCAATCAAGTCATCAACATACATAGTGTACCTGTACATGTACGTGAAAGTGTGCATCTGTAAAATGCTCTTTATTGTAAAGCATAGAAATTAAATGCTATTAAAAAACACAGTATCAATGAACTATAAAAGTTTGCTGCATATTATCATAATTCTGTGGTTTTGATAATAGCTCTTACATATTTATTGTATGAATACTTTATCCATTATCAGGAAATCTCTGAGCTAGAAAAATTCCTTTATGGATAATGCTATAATCACTAATACATTTTCTTTGGTGGTTTTATTTTTTACACTGGTAGATAAACAATAAGATTTTTGTCTTTCATAGGATATATTGGAGATTTCAATGTTTAACCGCATGAAAAATAAGATTAAAGAATATAATATAACATTGCAAAGAGTAAACTCTGTGAAAAAGTGCAATTATTTCTTTCTGCATTTTATTTTATTTTGTATATTCTGTATATTTTGTATTTATATTCATTTATCTTTTTGAAATTGTAATGGAAATTTTGGATCTTTGGTATTCTTTACAACTATTAAATTCTTTAAATCTTAGGTTTATCATCAATGCATTTTAAAATCTTTTCAGCTGAAAATGTAAACAAAAACAAAGACCAAACAACACAATCATAGCAACAAAACATTGCTTTTAGAATTTTTGTTTGTTTCATTAAAATTAATTTTCTTTTTGTCTTTGCTCTATTAATTTTCTTCTAGAATCTCTTGAAAATGACACATGATTCTGAATTTGATGTTGGCTATAAAGGAATATCAATTAAAGAGATGCCAATTGTTTTTAGAGTTATCTTATTTGAAATACAAAGTATGTATTTCGAACTGTATAATTTATGTCTAAACTTCACAATGTTTATCTCCATACTTCGGGCTTGGCAAGTAGCAAACTCATAATTTTCCATTTCTATAGCATATCACGTATGACATGACACAAAAGGTCCACACATTGACATCTTTTATTTGGGTCATAGAAGCAATATATTGGTCGGAAACATATGGAAACAAAGAGGTGAAAAACTTTTCTTTCTTCTTTTCACTCTTTCTCTCTTTCTCCCTTGGGCAGAAGACTCTTGCATCTCATTACCACTGGCACAAGCCTGGCACACGCCACTCAGCACTTAGGCTTTGTCTGCCATACACACATTCTATACACACACCGAGCCATGTAAAATGCATTGGATATAGTACACACAGACTGAATACACACAAATACTCCCTGGGCTCCATGTGCATACAATGTATGCCTTGCTGAGCAGTAGTCTGTTTTCATACCTATTTCAGTTGTTCCAATCATAGAATTTTTTTTAAAGTGTTAGAACAACAATTTTATGCTTTGATAGTCTAGTATATATTGCAAAGCTGTTATGTCAAATTCCCAAAATATAGGAACGTCTTTATAATAACTTTTGCAAGACATTTAGGAATATTTTGCGTGTAAGAATGATGATAAGTGTTTGTTTTTGTAGACTAATAAGAGAAGTATGAAAAGATGTGGGATAGACAAAATTGATGAAAAGGGCAGACCCCACCACAGACAGAGCAGAGAATTAAACTTTGACTACATTTTTGCTCTGTGGCTTTTGTTGTGTTGATAACAAATTGTTCTTTTATCCCTCAAAATTACCTTTTCATGCATACAAAATCAATTTTCATCTCTAATTATTGAATGAGATGAGCCGAAGGACATTAGCAAAGCAATTTATGCTGT
Organism: Temnopleurus reevesii; assembly: GCA_036244855.1. Taxonomy (NCBI): domain Eukaryota; kingdom Metazoa; phylum Echinodermata; class Echinoidea; order Temnopleuroida; family Temnopleuridae; genus Temnopleurus; species Temnopleurus reevesii. Next base: position 47,713 of record BQKZ01001443.1, read on the forward strand.
TTTATGCATACTCTCTTTCAGATTTGTTTTGATTGGGATGATAATATTCCCTTACTTACTACATTTGTCACTTCAAACAATATTATCACTAATTTGTATATTCTTTTATTGTTTCACATTCCAAAAATAAATAATATTGATCTTGAACTCAACACATTAAAAAGAATGACAAAAATAACAAATAGTATTTGATAAAGAAATGCAATCATGTGAAATATGAGGAACCTATTAAAAAGCATAGCTTGTACAACATAGGTTACCATAATTTTAATGTCCATTTCTTCCTTAAATTGGCTAGTATTTTTGTAATATTCCTTCAATGTTGTATAATTTCTATGAAATATATAAACGTGACCTTGTGATACCCCATTGCTGAAAAACGTTTTTCAAAAATTGTCCATTTAAATTTTTTTTAAAAATATTATTATTCATCCTCATCAAACGGCAAATAGCTATCAAAAGGGTCTGATATTCTGTAGAAAAGTAATCCTTCTCTTTTCATGTACCTTGTGATTTGTAATAGCCCTGAATGAAAAGTTATTGAAACCAAACACAAAATGTGTTTACTCACCCTTAAAGATAGAATAATACTTTTGCGAGCTAAAATCTAGGCATAACCGTAATGTGTGCAAATGTAGTTTTCTACCGTTAATGGGTTAATTTGAATATATTTATATAAAGGTTACTTTTATTAAGGGGGGGGGGGGTTTTGGGACAGAGCAGAAAAGAACAGAGAAAAGAAAAACCCTGTGAAATAGAGATGGACCTCTTTCAAGAAAGATCCTTTGACCCGATACGAGCAAAAACAAGCCTTTGGCTCACCAAGCAACTTCACAAGACTCCTCCAAAGAAATTGTCTGCGGAGATGAGAAATTACGAGCATTGTAATATCGTCTAGCCTTTTCAATTGGCTTGCGGACTTATTGAGGAGGAGAGAGGGTTGATTTCGATTGATATGCGTGCCCGCCAAGGACGCGATATTATTTGTTCATGTTCTCATGCCGAACTTATATTAATATTGATTTCTTAAAGCCCCTGAAGAATTATATTTCTGAGGTTCAAGAGGACTGCTCATTGGATGTGCATTCCAATATTATTGATAGTTTTTGTTTGAGTATAGTATTTACTTTTCAATCCATCAGTGCTATTGAATTGGAATTGAATTGAATTTATTTATCAACATCAGCACATAGTTCACAATACACAAAATGGAATATATCACAATCACAAATAATATACATATCTACGGAGTAAAACAAAATGATCTAACTCTACATGTAAATGTTTATAAAAAGTTGAGTGCAAAGAGATCGAGAAGATATCTAAGGTGGTTGTGTTCGAAAGTTGCAATTCATTGTCTGTTGCAGTTGATCAGAAAGCGCCATTCAAAGTTATTGTTTCATGCGCATCATGTTAAAAAGCATACTATTTGTGCAAATGAATATCTGCGTTTCAATTTGCAACTTGATTTGTAGTTGAGATGCAATTGATCACAAGTTTCAAGCAACAACCTCTATAAAGTCATGCAAGTTGAAATGCTCCTAGTTATTTTCTAAAGATTCATTTGTTTCTTCCAATCCTTGTTGTACATACAGAGAATGGTGATGTAATTTCCAGTGCAGTGAACAACACACTTGTGAAGGGGAAGACAGAGAACTGGTTCACTGTTTTTTAGGCGAATGCAACTGATTTACAGTCGATTTACAATTGATAAAAGGTTTCTAGCAACACCCCCAACTCATGCAGGTGTAAATGGTCTCAATTTTTTTTTCTAATAATTCCTTCGTTTCTTCCAATATTTGCTGTTACAGAGAATGGTGATGTAATTTCCAGTGCAGTGAACAACACACGTGTGAAGGGGAAGACAGAGAGAACTGGTTCACCGGCCTGCGAGGCGAACACCGGCGACATGGTGCGGGTAGGTATTAAGCATTTTTCCTTATCGCATATGCGCGATATCAAGCAATAACACATACTTCAAAACATCTTTTCCCGGTTTCCACTCAGAGTAGAGATATCATCACAAATCTTCGTAAGTGGTTGCTCCATGCCAAAAATAACTTGCTTTGGTTAAAAGCACAAAATTAAGACAAACATATTCAAACAAGTTTGAGTGAAATTGGACAATAGATAAGAAAGTTACAAATATTTGATATATGTCTAAAAATAATTCAAACAGAACAGCAAATTGGCAAATTTGGATCATGTGACATGACGTGGTGATGACCAGTTGTGTTTTATTATTTGACATTTGAATGGAGAAACCATGCACAAATAGGTAATAAAACAGGTCATATTTTTGTGATAACCTTGGTATTTTTCCTCCAAAATTGATCTTTTGTTGTAGGATGAGCGCAAATTGAATAATTAATGTGAATAAGCTCTTTATGGAGACTGTACACTTTTTTCTTTCCCAATTACCTATGTACAGATCCATCATGCACAATTGTTAAGAAAAAATAGATACCAATTATGATTTATTATTTAACCTCTAGAAACCATTTACGAATGGGTCATATTGTCACGATATCACTGTATTTTTTTCATTCAATGTGTTCTTTTGTTTGAGGATAGAGGAAAGGGGTAGGAGTGGAGATTAAAAAATAGGAGGGAATGGGGTCTTAATACCAAATGATAATTTCTTTCTCATACAATTCTCTACGGATCCATTATGCACAATTGCATGGAAGAATAGTTACCAATTATGTTATATTATTTGAACTGTGCATGGAGGAACCATGTACAAATAGGTCATGTTTTTACAATAAGCCTCTATTTTTTCCCTTTCTTACCAAATTTTTAAATTACAGATCCATTATGCTCAAATGCATGGAACAATAGATATCAATTATGTTTTCTTAGTTGACCTTTGCATGGAGAAAACGCCTGTTATGTGTACAAATAGGTGATATTGTCAAGATAAAGGCTGTAATTTTTATTCTTGAAATTTTTCTTTTGTTCTAGGATCAGGAGAGGGGAAGGAGCAGAGATTAAAAATTATGTCTCGGCCAATCTACACTTCTTTTTTACCCAATTCCCAATCATGTTTTATAATTTGCCCGTTACATAGAGAATCCATGAACAAATAGGTTATATTTTTCTTGAAATTTATCTATTGTTCTAGGATTTAGGAGAGGGGAGGAGGGAAGATTGAAAATCGATTTGAATAGGGTCCTAGCCAATTCTACTTCTTTCTATTATTTGACCTTTGAATGGAGAAACCATGTACAAATAGGTCATATTTTTCTTGAAATTGTTCTTATGTTCTAGGATTTAGGAGAAGGGGAAGAGTGGAGATTAAAAAGTATATGTATTCATAGGGTCCTAGCCAATTCTACCTCTTTCTATTTTTTGACCTTTGCATGGAGAAACCATGTACAAATAGGTCATATGTTGTCATGATAACCCTGTATTTTTTCTCAAACATTCTTGTTATAGGACTCGGGAGAGGGGGAGGAGCGGAGATTGCGGAGCAGTGCCAAAGGGCTTCCAGGTAAAGATATATTTTCCTTGAAAGGGTATCTGAGGCTATAAATAATGATTTCCTTGTAGGCAGTATGTTGATGTACAGGCACACCTGTCTATAGAACCCACTCTTGGGGGACAGTAAATTTACTTGCAAATTACTTTCTAAGGAGACATGAATGGTGGTGTTTATGAACAGGTGGTCTTTAAATACAGGTCGTTACTGGGGGAGATTTTGTGTACTAAAGAAATATTGTACCATAAAAAATTGTATTTTTGAACCTCAGATACTCTTTAAAAAAGCACAAAGGAATTTGACGAAGTATACAACTACCATTGAAGCATTCACAATAGCTAGACGCACACAAAGAAAATTTCCTTCCCTCTCATTCTGCATATAAGTGTTGAACTGGTATTGCACCCATTCAGTGAATAATCAGGGAAGAAACTTTCTTTTTGTGATCACAAAGCTCTTGGGAAGGCTTGAATAAAGTTGTTTAATTTGTCAAATTCTTTTGTCACTTCTTCTCACAGTGCAGGCTATGTGAAACGCATCCCCAATCGCCCCTTCATTGATTTGCTTCTAGAGGGCACTATAAGCTAGATGCCTGCCAAAGAAAATTTGTTTTGGTTTTGGATTTTACCCAAAGGAATTATTTTTACAATTTGAGGAACAACAAACCCATTACCACATCCTTCAAGGGCGTAAATGGGAAGGGATTTCCTCACGCAAAGCAATTTGCCTGGGACCAAAGAGCAATCATAAAGGCTTTGATGGCTACCGGTGTTAAATTGTTGTGCTTTCATTTATTTACAAGTATTTTTATATAGAAAGAATGTCCTCTGTAAGTTCTGGTGAAATATTGCATCACTTATGTGTTATTTTAAATCCAAAATTTTGTTTAGAAATCAAGAAATCAAGACATTAGTGAGTAGTTTGTTATGACCATCATTTCCATTATCACCGTTATCTTCATAATTATCGCCACCACCGCTACCACCATTTTCATCATCATCACGTGCATCAATGTCATGGCCATCATTGTTATCACCATTTACCACAATTCTATGTGATCGTTGTTGCAAAATTTGTCATTATCGTCTTTTCCTCACCTCCATCATCTTCTCTATCATTACTACTATCATTATCCTCATCATCATCATCATCATCATCATCATCATCATCATTATCACCATCACCATCATCATCCCCATCATCATCACCATTAATTACGATCACCATTATCATCATCACCATCATTACCATCATCATCATCACCATCATTACCATCATCACCGCCATCATCATCATCATCGTCGTCGTCATCATCATCGTTATCATCATCATCATCATCATCATCATCATCACCACCATCATCATCATTACTATTATATTCATCATCATCATCATAATCATCATCATCATCATCACCATCTTCACCATCATCATCATCATCATCATCATCATCATCATATCTTCACCATCATCATCATTGATCATCATTGTCATTATTGTCATCATCATCATCATCATCATCACCATCATCACCATCATCCTCCATCATCACCACATCTTCACCATCATCATCATTGATCATCATTGATCATCATTGTCATGTCGTCATCGTCACCATCCATTTTGATTTTACACATACCATAATTCATGCAGAATTATTGCTTTATCTTAGCTTTTTTCTTGTAAATAATCACTCCATTTATTTTCAGAATATTGAAAGATCTTCAGCGCAACAATGACTTCCTCATGCGACGTATCAATCTCAAAACAAAAACAAGGATGTGATATTAAAGACGGAAAGACTCTATTTTGAATCGTCGATCAATATTTTGCTAATCAAAAATTAATTACAAATACAACAGGATTGTAGATGTCAGGCTAGTTTAACACTAATCTTGTATTCATGCCAGAAGTCAATCATGTTATTTCCTTTGATCATATCTCTGCAATTCACATTGGTCATAATCTCTCTTGTCATTTTACAGCAGAGCCCACTACAGATGCACAGAGTGGAGGCAAAAACACAAGACAAAGAAGGTAGGGGAAATAAGCTTAGATTTTATGTCTTTTAAATTTTGTAGTGAACCATATAGCAGAGATACATGTATGAGAGCAGCTTAACAAGTTTGCGCAATCATGGAAATTCCAGCACTTTTCATCATGAGAGAGATTTTAATTATCCTAATTGTCTGTCTGATTTTCTTTTATTAATATATTTCAATTGATGTGACATGTGAATATTCAAGTATTTCATTGAATTTGTGATTTAGCAATGATTCAGGGAATTTGTGAAAATGAAAGACCTTTATGACATATGCCTTTATCGTACGCTGTATATTTTTTTTCTTGTGAAATTTAAAAGAGATTGTGCTCTTTTCATAGTCTAATTCAAGCATTCTTTTTATTGCAACAAACTCTCTAATTAGAGATTGATCAATGCAGTTTTCCATTCAGTAATGCAAGTGCAACAGAATATGTTTGAAACTGACAAGATAAGTTTTCATTCGGGAAAGGATTTCTTGGACTTACTTCAAGATAATATTAACTTTATAAATTTGGGTATCTCATCTTCTATAATCAGGAAGGAAAACTTTTATTTGTTTTTGGTCTTTGTCAAAACTTCCTGCTCCAGCAATTCTGCCTTCAAGCACTCAGCAATGTATTATATCAACATCATGAGTTAATTAATGGTAATCAATATCCGATTCAGCTAATTTTCTGTTTGATGGGTTTTTGCTATAAAAATGTGCTGCTATTTTTTAAGGAATATTGTTGCATTGTTTACAATAAAATGATGTTGTAGATTTCACAAAATGAAGGAATTCAGATAAATGTGCATTTATCAATAATTGTCCTACCAATCACGTGACAAACATAGTGAATTGAAATTATTTTGTAATTCCTTTAAAAATGCAATGCAACATTTTGAGCCATTCCATATGCTTTTTGCTGCTTTGATCTTTGCTATTATAAAGTTTTACTCAAATGACCATTTATTGAATGGAAAAATTCTGTGTACAAACACTGATGTTCCCCTGGTAAGGAATCCTCTTCAACATGCCCAAGCCCACATGCTAGTGGGATAAGGCAATTAGGATTATTAAAGCCCTGTGCAGACGACATCAAACTGCTATGAAGATGTCTCGCAGGACTGTCTACAATATCACAGGTTTTGGAATACGTGCCTTTACGGTTATTCATATCAGAAAGCATTATGGGTAGATTTTCTAGTACACACTGGTTTGCGCATTGTTTACACTGCTCGAGATCATTTCTGTACTAGAAAACTGCCCATAATGCTCCCTGATGTGGACAACTGTAAAGGCATGTATTCGCTCACTGATTCTGATCTGTGTAAAGTTACCATTGTGGTACTTGGCGCTACATGTTATATGTAGGGCAGATGCAATAAGTAAGTCTTTTCACTGGGAAAAAAGTGTTGAATGGAGCAGTCTAAGTACATATATTGCTTGAAACGTAGGTAACAGTGTCCCACCATGTCCTCCTCCATGCATTTGTTTTACATCAGCTTTGTCAGGACACAATGAGAAACTGTTACCGTTATTTTGATCAAGACTGTATAGTTTTTTATTCATTTATATATTATTATAAGAGCAAAGAGCAAGTTCAATAATAAGCTCAATAATTCAGCCAAAGCAGACTAAACTTCTGCTAATATCTAGGAGGAGCGCATTTGTTTTCTCCCTGTCGTTCTCATTATAATTGTCATAACTTGTGACTTAGTTTTTAAATGAAGATTTGGCTTGTAAATCTCAATCTCCAGTTTCATAGCAATGCGGTTTTGGGTCGTGTTTCATAAAGTTATTCATATCTCTAATAGTGACCCTTTTCTTTCCAAATTATGGTGACACACCTGCAAACTTGTAGGGCATATTTATCTTGATTTTTTTAATCGACTATATTGAATTTGGTACCCCTTATCTGATTGTAATTGACGAAGTATGTGGTTTTTACTCAGCAGATGTGGAAAATACATCAGATCAGTGAAACAAGTGATGCTTGCACTGAAACCGCATTTACTATGAGCAGAAGGGACAAAGGATTTTGGACCAAGTAAACAACTTCATTCAGGCATGCACAATATCTAGATACAGTGAAGAATTTTCCTGGTATTGCATCACACTTTGCTAGGCATTTCAGCAGGATTGCTATACAAAGTATCATGTTTTGTTTTTCACATACTTTTTGTATTGAATTTTTTCCTCAATATCTGAAACTGCTCATCAAATGTGCAAAGAAAGAACCCTAGCTCTCTGGCTGTTGACAAATTTCCACAGAATGAGAGGGAGGACAGATTCTTCTGTTTTAACTTTAGCTATTGTGAATGCATGAATGAAGTTTTTTACTTTGTCCAAAATCCTTTGTCCCTTCTACTTATTGTGATTTTTATTTAAATCTCTCTCTCTCTCGGTTTCTTCATGCCTCTGAGCATTCGGGCGGAATGTCTGATTTATTGCTTGACTATCGGGATGAGAGACGAAAATGGAATGAACTTCCAAGAAGAAAAGCCGACACTGGTTGTGTAGGAGGATTTCTGTGTGGGAGAAATGAATTGATAACCAGTTTGTGTTATCTATATTTAAGAATTGTTTTAATATCGTCTGTGAGCAGAGATGACAACAGTTGTGGATGGTGCTTGAGGTGTATTTACATATGAATTCAAGGTTTTCATCATGGGTACATGGTCAGAGCATCGTTGTTCTTGTTGTCATGTTTGCTCCCCCTTTAGTTCAGCTGTAGCATTATTCACATTTTCATTTTTATCTCATGCATATTGGATCGGTTGGCATCTTGGTGTGGGGATTAAAGTTGATTACGATGAAAGGCTTTCTAAAAAAAAAATAGAGGCTGATTTTTTTTCCTTTGCTGCGACTTGTCTCTCCCCCTCTCTCTCTCTCTCTCTCTCTCTCTTCTTCTTCTTCTTCTTCCCATCTTTCTCTTGCATATATCATCTCATCCTGTTACCATGTAGTATCCTTCAGCCTCTTCAATGCATCCCATAAATCTGTGGGAAAGTTCACAAGATAACCTACATGTACATTGCATGACAGTATGGCCCTAAAATATATGAGGAACCAAACACACAGCTTGATGATTGAGACAATTTGTCCCAGAGATAATATCTCACATTGTCCTTCTCCCTCTCCCTTTCCCTTCCTTCCCTCTCCCTCCCACGCTCTCCCCTTCCTTCCTCCTCCCTTCCTCCCTTCTCCCTTCCTCCCTTCTTTCCTTCTTTCCTAACTACCCGTCCTCAATTCTTTACTCTTATTCTCTCTCCCTCTCTCCTGCTCTCCCTCCTGAACTGCCTCTGTGTGTCTCCCTCGATGAATCTCCCTCAGTTCTCCCTCTCCTCCCCTTTCTTCCTTCCTCTCCCCCCCCCCCTCTCTCTCTCTTTACCCTCTCTCAATTCTATCCCTCTATCTCTCTACATGTTCCTCCCTTCTTCCATTCCTCCCTCACTTCCACTCCTTCTTTCCCTCCTTTGCTCCCTCCTTCCCTCTTATAGAAGATTTAAAAGTGAACATGTGATTTTCTGAATTTGTAGTCTTCAAGATGCAATAAATCCATTTGATTTAGGAACGCAGGTGGCTCTGCCAGACTTTGGAGGTGTTGCTGCAAAGTTATAAGTTGATCGGCAAGTGCTAATCAAAACCATTGTATCCGTCTTGGAAAAAGTGCACCGTGTACCAATGAAAATAGCATTTCAATTTGCAAATGATTTGCAGTTGATTTGAGATTANGACAATTTGTCCCAGAGATAATATCTCACATTGTCGTTCTCCCTCTCTGCTCCTTCTCCCTTCCTTCCCTTTCCTCCCCACGCTCTCCCCTTCCTTCCTCCTCCCTTCCTCCCTTCTTTCCTTCTTTTCTTCTACCCTTCCTCAATTCTGTACTCTTATTCTCTCTTTCTCTCTCCCTCTTAACTGTCCCTGAGTGTCTCCCTCGATGAATCTCCCTCAGTTCTCCCTCTCCTTCCTTTCCTTCCTCTCTCTCTCTCTCTCTCTCTCTCTCTCTCTCTCTCTTACCATCTCTCAGCTCTATCCCTCTTTCTCTCTTCATGTTTTCCCTTCTTCCATTCCTTAATGTACTGGCGTGTTTCAATGTCCAACAGGACCAACACCTGCAACTGAAATGCTTGCTGTCAAATGTTTAATACACCAGATGCTCTCTCTTGACATCAATATTTAATATTATAATGCCAAAATTCTTTTTTTCTTTTTCTTCTCATTGCTCTTCTTCTCTCTTACCTCTTCTATCTCTCAAACATTTTCCTTCCTTTACCCGTTTCGTTTTATTCTTAAATTGTTTGCTTATTCCAAATAATAATATGTAATAATTTATTTTCTTTAACTTTTTTTTTTCTTCAAAGAGATGATTTTGTTTTACTTTGTTTTGTTGTAAAGGCGATCCCAACACAAGCTGTGCTTTCAGGGTACTAGCCTCCTTTATTTTGTTCTATTTGTGATGTTATTTTGCATTGATTATGTCCTATGAAAAAGGAAATAAATTAATTCAATTAAAAAATTCAATTCCTCACCTCCACTCCTTTTTTCCCCTCCTTTGCCCCCTCATTTCCTTCCTCCTTCCCTCATAGAAAAGGAATTTAAGGGAACATGTGATTTTATGATTTTTGTAGTCTTCCAGATGGAATAGGAACGCAGGTGGCTCTGCTAGACTTTGGAGATGTTGCTACAAATTGGCAGTAGATCGGCAAGTGCTAATCAAAACCATTGTATGCGTCTTGGAAAAAGTGCACCGTGTACCAATGAAAATAGCATTTCAATTTGCAAATGATTTGCAGTTGATTTGAGATTAATTGCAACTTTGTAGGAATACCTCCTTTCTCCCAAACTAGCAAAAACAGTTCCTGTACATAAAACAAAGATTTTAGTGAATTCACAACATTTTTGACATATTTAAAGACAAGCCGGTTGTTATATTCACGTTATGAAAGATACAAGTATATGGACATTGTAATTATGAGCGAAATTTTAGCAAATTCATTTTCATGAAATGAATGAAAATAGAAACCTTGCGAAAATGTCAGCTGGTACATTGCCCTACTGAGGGCAATATGAAGCAAACTACTTTATCTGACTCCTTGCTCAGAGACTAACCCTTCCCATTCATTGCGTGGGACATGTCACTGTTCATTCAAATTGTACACAACTCATCTGAAATCTGTCGGAACCTAGCCATGCATCATACAAATTGAACCCAATCAGCGAGATTGAAATTGCTTTTCCCATCATGTAAATAAACAAGTCAAAGGCAATCAAACATGTGTGTCTCCCCATGTTTTGGAGATGTACCAAAAGATGTCATCGTTAGGTGGGGGGATCCAACATATGTTAGCCAGAGATGCACACCGTTATGAAATAATGATATTTAAATGAATACAAGACCTTCATTAAAAATGAATAGCTGTGAGTCCGTGCATTTTTGCTTCCACTGTTTTCAGCTGATGTTATATTCACATTTCAATCTTTACCTTGGGCATATTCCGGAATGGTTGGCATCCCTCTGTGTCGCCCATGGTTTGGAGATGTACCAACGATGGAGGGGGGGGGGATCCAACACATGGTAACCAAGGATGCCAACCATTCCGGAATATTTATGACGTTGTCTTTCGATAGAAATAATCAAAGGCTTTCATCACAAGTGAATGGCCAAGAATATGGTTATTGTTCTCATGTTTGCTCTCACTTTTGTTCAGCATTCACATTATTCACATTTTAATCTGGACGTATCATGCATAATCCGGAATGGTTGAGGGGGGGGGGGGGAATCCAACATGTGAATAGCCAGAGATGCCAACCGTTCCGTAATATTCATGAGTAGTCTTTCCATAAAAATAAAAGGCTTTCATCACAAGCATTATTCTTGTGCTTACGTTTCCATCGCTTTTATCCAGCTGCTGCATTATGCCCCTATCAATTGTAAGACGCACCCCTCGACCCCCGGGAAAGGTGCGTCATGGTTGGGTAATTTACCAACAAATGAATGACGCAGGGTATGGTCATGGAAGCATTTGGTCAGTCACAGCATGGAGAATGGGGTGCGTCATAGTCGGTTATTTTACATGGGTGCGTCATAATGCCTCGCCATGTTTACAAACGGGTCTGTTTGTACTAGCGCCGCGCCGATGCATAGCGTGCCACGTGCGCACGGAGCTTTACCATGACGGGGTGCGTCACAATGGTCAGTCAAAATCTTGAACTGGTGCGTCATATTTTTTCGTCCAGGTACAGTCATTGTAAGAAAAGGTCCGTCATAGTCGAGACACACAGGTGCGTCATGGTATAGAAAAATCCGACTCACATCTGACAAGTGACGCACCATTCCCGGGGGTCGAGGGGTGCGTCTTACAATTGATAAGTGCATTAGTCTTATTTTAATCTTTATCTCATGAATCTCTTCGAAAGGTTGGGGTCTCTGTATCCAACATATGGTGACAAAATTTGCTTTTGAGTTTATATAATTTGAGAGTTGAGTTTCAGGATGGTGGTATGGGATCTGGGGATAGATTTATGTTTAGAGCCAGATGTTACAACCAATTAGTGGAAACATTCACGGCTATTGCTTTTACTCTAGTTTAACCCTTTCAGGACGATCGGAAATATTGTTTATAACTCTTGATGCATGGCTCTAAATAAGCAGAAATATATTTTTAAAAAATCATCCACAAAATAAGCGCCATGAGCACCGAAAGGTGGACCTGTGCACTATACAAGAAGCCACTATTATTATTATTATTATTAAAATCATATCATCGTATTTGTGTGACCATCTGCCGTATGATGCAGGAAGTTTTTTAAAGCAAAAGATAATCATTGTAATTATCATAAATCCTCAAAATGGCAACACAGTATTCATCAAAGATCATCTATTTTCCAAGTGAAATTGGTAATTTTCAAATTCATTTTTAACACTTTTGGGTAATTAAAGGCGGGGCGACATGACGTTCAGGGCGTGGCTAAATGGCCGCTGCCATTTTTATTACGAATAATGGCGAACAGAAAAATCATGGCATTTTTAGCCTGCAATAGCGAGCGAGTAAGTTATATTTAGCTAGCTCGCATCTCGGCAATTGCATACGTATGCGTTTCGTACATTTTTAGAAAAATCGAAGCTGAAGAGGGGAGGAATCATGGATCGGAAATTCGTACGAAGTTTTCCGAGTGTCTGAGCTTGGCAAGGTGCGTAAGCAAGGAAATGTTCAAATATCGTTGTTGTCAATACACAACATGCCGTCCGTGCGCGCTTGCAATCGGAAGTCCTGTTAATCATGACGGACTGACTTTAAATATAGTAACATTATATTTCATTAAGAAATTCTAAACAGAGAAATTATACTATTGTTGCCAATGTAGGAAAGGAATAGTGATTAATTTTGCTGTAGAATAACTTTCCTGAAAAATGGTTGAAATAAATGTTTGTGTTGTTTTTTTTTTTTAGGGGGGGGGGCACAATTCCACACAAAATGTGGAGTGAAATCTTGACTTAGAGGTTCAGTGAATGACATGAAATTCTAGAAGGAGAAAGTTCTGTAAGCAAAATAAATGTTAAAATTTTCACCTGTTAAACTTCTTGACAAAATCTGTTAGCTGAATAATTTGCCCAGGATTTATGTTTTCACCATGTACTACTCTTCTCAAATTCCGTTTTGAGGTAGACTGCTTGAAATAATTTGATTGATGATTAATTTCAAATGAGAAAGAATTCAATTTGGGAATCATTAGCATTTTCATGTGACAGTACTGACTTTGCTTCTTACCCTGCAGAAACGCTCAGCTTTTAACTCGACAAAACTCGTTCCAATTCTTGCCAACAAATATCAATAATTCAAACATGTTCAGCCAATATCAATATGAATGATGAGTTAAATGTCAGATACAAGACCTTCTTTTCATTAGTCAGAGCTGAAATCCATAGAATATCTACCTACCTTTAAGTTTGAATAGCCCAATAAAAGTTAACAAAAATTTACATTTGACATTTGATACAAAGCAAATATTAAAGGCATGCCATACGCATATATGACAGTTCCCATTAATTTAATAAATGAAATTGTTCTTGAAGCCCTTGAAGTTTTATAGCAAAATTTCAATTGTTTGGAAACTTGTCCTTTTCTTATTGCAGGGGCCAGAGTGTCTTATGGAAGTAAGTACTTCCATAAGGCTTTTTTTTTCGAACAGCCAATGGCAACAGACTTTTGTTGTTTTGTTTTTATGTTGTTCACTGCCATTTCAATAAAATCTTTATAATTTTCAAAATTTTCACAATTTTCAGGGGAAGAAATGTGAAAAAATTATCAGAGAGAGGGAGAAGAAAAGAAGTGCTGTACTGATTTAGATTAATGCCCCGATCACATAGGACCCCGGGAGCAACACGATTCACCCCGACTAATTGTTAATACACAGTTAACTGCTTCAGAACAAAGAGTCGGAGTGAATCTTGTTGCTTTTGGGGTCCTATGTGACCGGGGCTTAAGATAGACATTATAAAGTTTCTATTTGGCATTGATTATGCATTCCAGTTACTTCTCTTTTGAAAAGATGGTAATATGAATTTGATAAAGCTACTGTTAACCTGCTGTACATGTCGGATCCCTATAAAGGGAAAACAGCTAAATTGTAGCTTTCTCTTAGAACTTGGCTTAAAGCCCAAGTATGGTTTTGGTAAAGATGAAGAAATGTGAATTTGGGGGATGTTTATCATGACATGTATCTTTTGTGCAATATGTTTTTGATACTATATTTCATTTCATATAGATTTGAAGACAAAATCTGGTGATAAGAATATTCGCTTTTACCAAAACGGTACTTGGGCTTTAACAGTAGAATAGATTCAGTTGTCGGAGGGCTTAAACAATGGCACATGAAGAGCCCATTTGTTTTCTTTTTTCCTCCTAATTTTTGCTCTCTTTCTCAGCTACCATAAGTGTCAATTGTCAGTGTCCACTAATGCAAGCACCACATTAGGAATTGTTCAGAGGCTTTTTAACCATCATTGAAAGTCAACATTAAGCTTTTGTTATGGAAAGTGGTTTTTAATAATTAGTCTGGCTTCTTGGCAGAAATGATTTCTTCTGTGTTAAAAGGAAAATGGATTTGATGAGATGACTGGTTGAAATTTTATAGCCCTCTATAGTCCGTCTGTTAACATGTACGATGTATCATTTGATTTCTTTGTCTGTATCTCTCTTTGTTTTTATGTTTATACCTACTTTTTTCATCTTTATCGTTTCCCCCTTGCACTATGTATGAGAGAGCAATTTAAATTGACTTTGTGCTAGGCCGAATTAATTGGAAATTAGATATCGAGTCTGAAAGCCAGACTATGGATTATGTATTGTTTTTCCCTTGAGAATTCATTGTCTACTGGCATTAGATAAATTAGTTTTGTGATACCAGATTTTATTGTTGGTTGTGATATTTGGAGATGAATCTGTGACAAAAGTTCGGCATTTGTAAAAAAAGATGGCATTTGTAGAAAGATTTGTAGAAAGATTTGTAGAAAAATTTGTAGAAAGGGTTATGGTATAAATATGGAGGGGAGCGGAAGGAGGGAAATGATAGAGAAGAATGGAAAGGGAAGGTATAAAATGAGAAACTGGGAGGCTCTTATTCAATAGAAAGTGTAAAAATCTTTGAAGGTTGTAGGGGAGGAATAAAACGAAAGAGTATCGAAAAGAATAGAAAAGAGAAGAAAGTTAAAATGTTGAGGAATTATGATAAGGAAAAGTGGTTATTATCATTAAAAAAACGGGAGGAAAGAGAATTTAAGAGAGAGAAAGTGAGAAGGCAAGTCAAATCAGATGGGAAGGAGACCCCCCCCCCCTCCAAAAAAAAAGAAAAAAAGATGGAAAATTTTGGGTCGGAAAGAGGATAAGAAGAAGGAAAGGATAATCTTGAGGAGAGAGAGAGAGACAGAGTAAGATAGTAAAGTTATTAAGTAGAGGGTGAGAGGGAGATAATGGGTATGGGAGATAGAGAAAGAATGGTGAAATAAAAGCGGTGGAGAAATTGGGGCGACAAGGAGAGATTTGGAAAAAAGAAAGATGGGGAGGAATAGATAGAGAAGGGATAGAAATAGAGAGGAGTGGGATAGTGTGAAGGAAGAGAGGTGAATAAAGGGAGAGGAAGGACAGGATGGTATAAAAGGAAAGATGGAAACATAAAGGAAAGGAGAGGAAATATAAGAACGAGTATTCAGGAGAGTGGGAAGGAGATAAACAGAGCTAAGTAGGTGTATACGATCGATAGATGATAATCTACCATAGATATGAAACTATCAGAATACACCAAATAATATGGAAATGAATAGGACTTTCTGTAGCTTTGGGTTGTATTTATCTGATATTTTTTATTTTTGTTTTTTACTTATTTGTTACTTACTTTATTTATTCCTGTGACTTGAGTGGGAATTTCATATCTAACCATGACAGCTTGTTTCCTAGATTTTATACAATTTTATTTCTTGTTAGATAATTGTTGTAAAATGTTGAAGAAAAATAGTCTGCTTTATGCATTCATTTCATACCTGAAGTTATAAAAATCTTCCTCATTTTCTACATGTATGCAGCTTTTTGCCTTTTAGATTTTTTTTGTTTGATTCATTACATACCTGAAGTTATAAAAATCTTCCTCATTTTCTACCTGTATGCAGCTTTTTAGATTTTTTTTGTTTGATTAATTACATACCTGAATTTATAAAAATCTTCCTCATTTTCTGCATGTATGCAGCTTTTGAGATTTTTTGTTTGTTTTTTGTTTTTGTTTATAGCAATCATATGATTATATGGTACTTTCATGTGTATTTTCTGAGGTTTGGGGTGAGAGTAAGAATTTTGTCTTCATTTTGCAAGAAGCTTTATTTTATAAGGTATAAAGTTTATTGACTCTATCGACCCCCTCTCGGGGTATGAGAGTACAACATATTTACAGTGACAACAAAGATAAAACAATATACAAAGATATATGACATACATATATGACATTATCATAAACATTTAAAGGATTATCTACTGTAAAAAGGTATGCAACTCTTTGGTTATTGTACACATGTAAGGGCATCAATTAAAGTGCAAAAATGTATTAGTAACTTTAAGTGTATTTAAATCATTCTTATTCCGAGCAACATATGCACTCCTAAATGGAAAAAAAAGATATTACACAATTGTTTGCATTGCTATTTAAGATCTGAAAGAACTAACATCTTCCGGCTACGTGACTGTCGAGCCCTATTTTCCGGTTTAAAAAATGTCAAGTGAACTCAGTATAATCATGCTCAGAGAGTGGGTGTTTGTTAAAACATTTCAGATGATTTGCGAGTGTTTTTTTNCCAGGTACCCATTCACCTCACCTGGGTTGAGTGCAGCACAATGTGGATGAATTTCTTGCTGAAGGAAATTGACACCATAGGTGGGATTCGAACCTACGACCCTCTGGTTGAAAGGCGAGAGTCAGAACCACTACACTGAGGGTAAGAGTTAGATAGTGAGGTGATGAATGGTTTGGATGTGTATTTTATATCGGGTTTGAAGGGGAGAGACTGATAAAAGAAGGAAGACAGATGAATGGGTAGATATGATGTTGGGGAGATAAAGTGAGGGAAGAGAAATGGGGCACCGCAGACAAGAACGATATATGTAAAGAGAAAGAGGGAGATGGGGGTATGTTGGGGTGTATACCTATGAAGAAAAGGAGGCCAAAGGGGGAATTTATGAGAAGATATTGAAATAGAAAGGAGAAGGATGTTTGACTGGGGAGAGAGGAGGGGCAAAGGGTTGGATAGGCAATACAGAAACAGAATGAGTGAAAAAGAGAGAAATGGAATGGGAGAGAGAATTAGAGAAAAGGGAGAGTGATAAGGAAAGACTTGCAAAAGAAAGGAGGGGAGGGTGAAAATAAGGAGAGGAAGAAGAGGGGGGGGGGGATAAGTAAAGATATGGAAATGAGATGGGGAGGGAGTGTACGAACAAGAGTTTAAAGAGTGTGAAGGAGATAAACAGAGCTATAGACAGGGAGGTGATGGAGGCTAAGTAGGTGTATAGATGATAATCTACTGCAGATGTGAAACTATCAGAATGCATCAAATATTAGGAAATGAATAGTATTCTCTGTAGCTTAGGGTTGTATTTATCGGTATTTCTTTGACTAATTCTATTTCGTCTCCAACCATGACAACTTGTCCCCTAGATTTTATGTGATATTACCTCTTGTTAAACAATTGAACATTGGAAAATGATAAAGGAAAATTGTCTCCGTTCTGCATTCATAACAAGGGAACACGTCATATTCCAGTGAGATTTTCCTCATATTTCCATGCAGCTTTTGAGATGTCCTGCTTTATTTTTTGTTTTATATGAATCATATGATTATATGGTACTTTCATGTGTGTTTTCTGAGGTTTGGGGTGAGAGTAAGAATTTTGCCTTCATTTTACAAGAAGCTTTTATTTTATCTACTGTAAAAAGGTTTGCAACACTTTCTTGGTTATTGTACACATATATGGGCATCACTTCAAAGTGCAGAAATGTATTAGTAACTTGAAAGTGCATTAAAATCATGCTTATTGCGAGCAACATATGCACTTATCCAAATGGGAAAAAGATATTACACAATTGTTTGCATTGCTAGTTAAGATATGAAAAACTAATATCTTCCGGCTACGTGACTGTCGAGCCCTATTTTCCGGTTTAAAAAATGTCAAGTGAACTCAGTATAATCATGCTCAGAGAGTGGGTGTTTGTTAAAACATTTCAGATGATTTGCGAGTGTTTTTTTCTTAGAATAGAGTGCACATGTTTGCCAGCTCATTGCAAAGTTAGAGCGTCTAATGGCGGAGAGTGTGGGAGAGATGGGGCGATGTAAATCATTCACTAAGATTTTCTTCTTTGTTCATAAATTATAAAGCCTTTTCTCCTTAATGATTTCTAGAATACGTCACCGATTGAATCTCTGTTCCTTTCTAGCTCAACTGCAGGCTCCCAACCAGTATGAATTTTTAGGGTTGACTGTTTGCAAGTTCATGTCTCTATCAAATGTCATGACTTTTCTTAACCAATGTTCTGCTTGATAAATTGGAATCGTTGGTCTTGCATCTTTTTTTTTTTTTTAAGTTTCACACCCTTTGCATTAATACAATGGTGAAAGGTGTAGCTGGTTTTACTAGTACAGTGCAAATTTTATACATATTCTATGCTCTTTACAATTCCAAAAGCTTGCCTGAGGCTTGCCAAACGTAGCAACAAGTAATGTATTCAAACTAGATTCCAAGTATTGTAGTCCAATTGTGACAATCTGTTTATGAAACAACACAAAGTTATGTTCGTTGGCAAGAAACAGGCATAAATCTTAACTGGCCGATTGGGTTTAAAGCACTGATAAATATCTGTCAGGTTTACATGCATGTCTCAAATCCTGTGAAATTAAATATTTAATAATAATTTTCATTTAGATTAGGAACTTGTTCTCGAGATATCAGTCATCAGAGGGGAGGTAAAAATAAACAAGTTATCTCATGAATGGAAATTGAGCATTAACCACATGATTAAATAATTTTGCTCGATGGGACTGGTTGTGTTTAATAGATGGCATCGGCAATCAAATGAACTATGAATTTATTCATATTAACCACACTTCTTGCGGTAGGAGGACTGGTAGTGTTATGCTCTATGTTTATTTGATCACAGTGCATATTTTCAAAAGAATATAAACTCTATATTAACAATAAATGTTCACATGTAATACTTCATTGCGATAATCTAATGCGACAAGGCACAAGAGATGATATGAAGATTTAAAAAAAAGGAAAAACCAAAAAGAGATTGTATGCATCTAATATACGATTTTACATCTCTACTGAATTTGTAAATAGTGCTTAAAACCAAAAGAAAGTGAATTGTTGCATTTTCCTTTCTTTATGATTCTACAGAAAACTTGTTTTGTTCACCTTTAAGTATGAAAGAAAATAGAATATGAATTGCTTTACTAATGACTTTGAAACAGATAGTCCACCCATTTATTGACTTAAAACTAAAGAGTATATATTTTAATTTACAAATTTCTAATTCTTAAGTACAGCAAATATTAAAGGAAACTTACACTTATCAAAATGCTGCAGGATAGATCTGAATTTGGAAAGATTTTCAACTTAAAACTGGATAACCTTTTTAGTATTAAATTCTTAATTCCATCAGAATAAATAATTAATCTGTATTCTTTTCTGTCTTTACAGTGCGAACAGGGTTCCTGTTGCAACCAAGAAGAAAAAAGCAGAGCCAGATCCTCCACCGCCGGAACCAGAACCTGTGAAAAGAATGAAGAGGTTGTCACGGAAACGAGGTGCCCCGCCCGCTACCCAAGAGGAGACATCAACGGAAGCCCCAGCAGCGGTCGCAGAAGAGGGCCCGACAAGCGCCAAAGTCCTCGCTCTAAATCCAGACACTGATGATGCAAACTCTGTCTCGAGTCAGGATGAGGACGTCCAGACAAAGTGCAGCCGGAGAGCAATTGTTAATCTCCAGAGACTGATAGACAATGTTACAGAGGAGATTAGACATGAGAAGGAGCAGGAGGAGGGAGAGGAGGAGAAGGAAGGCGAAGGGGAGGAGAAGGGGGAAGCGGTAGCTGCTACAGAGGAGACGGACAAAAAGGATGACCCGGACGAAGGTAAAGCTAAGGACAAAGAGGAGGAAGGGGTGGAAGAGAAGGAAGATGAAAGGATGGAAACAGATCAGGAAGAACAGAAAGATGAACAGGTGGAAGAAGCTGGAGAGAATGAACAGGAGAGTGGAGTGGTAGAAGAACAGAATGTTGAAAAGGAGGAAGAGAGGCAGGAAGATGCAGAAGAGGAATGGACAGGTGATGATGCAAAGGCTGATGGGATAGAGGATACGGAGGACAGTACAATGGAAGAAGAAGAGGAGGAGGAGGAAGAGAAAGAGGACTCGTCTGTAACAGATGCAGAGACATGTGCGCCTCCGAAACTCCACAAGGAACTTGCGTTTCTCAATCAAGACATGCCTGTTCTGGAGACTGCACCAGATCTTGTGGGTGGCACGACCTCTGGCAGGGGTGAGGACAGTGCCAGTGTGTCTGGGGAAGGACTTCATCCAAGGGAAGGGGAGCAAGTTGGGGTACAGGACGGTGCAGAAGACGAAGAAACATTTGGAGAAGCGCCCTCATTGGTCATCGACGAAGAACTATCACGATCGGCAGCAAAGATGGACGATGACGACAGCGGGCTGCCTCCGCACCTACGTGTCCTGAGCGAACAGCTCTCGCAGGAATTGGAAGAAACTCGCAAGAAGCAGACTGCTGGACCTGCTCCTGCTGCATTGGCGCAATCGCCATCCCCCGCCCCTGTAGCGTCTCCCCAGGAGATACCCCCAGTATCAATACCCAGTGCAATAGTCCCAGCCAATCCGGACAAACCTGACATGGAACCTGAACAAGATGACCAACCGGATGACCTACCCCTGCCGAGCGATGCGGGAATCCCCGACGACTTCTCAAGCCAGAGCAACCTTGCCCTCTCACAGTCCAGCATGGAGAACCTTGAAGGTATGCTGCCCATGAAGGTGTCCGACATCAAACAGGAGGTCGTCGACCCCTTGGACAGTGAGCTGGATATGGTTCCGGAGGACGACATGATGTCGGGCCTGGTGGGTGATGCCAGTGCTTCACCGCCGTACGTCCCGGTCACGGCTGCTTCGACAGCGGCAGCTACTGCTAATTTGCCAGGTTAGTTATTGTGTTTTTTCGCTCCCACTCCCAAGCTCTGCTTCTCTCTTTACCTTTGATGTATCTGGAGATGTTGCAAGAAAATTGGTACTCAATAGTAAGTGACATATAGTTAACAGGTACCAATCAAATTCATTGTTTTCTGCGCATTTTGTCAAAGACACAGACTGTGCATGAATAGAATTATGCGTTGCATGTTGAAACTGATGTGCAATTCACAGCTTTCTAGAAACACCCCCTTATCCTATCAGGTTCTTTCTACCCAACCCTTCTGCTTTTTTTCTATTTCTTGTGCTGATTATTACTCCACCTCCCCCCCCCCCCTCTCTTCCCCACCTTTTATTCCTCTTTATTTCCACTATTGCCTCTCAATTTCTAAACTTTCTCCCTATTTTTTTTTACTTTTACTCTCACCTTGTTACATTATCTCAACATTTAATATATTCAAAATTGTATCCTAGAATAGTTTGATATGATATTATTCAAGCTTTATTTAATTAGAATTGCAAATTTTGATTTTGCAGCACCACCTGGGCTGGGTAATATGGAGTACAGTAAATGTCCCACACCTGGTTGCGATGGAACAGGTCATGTCACCGGCTTGTACAGTCACCATAGAAGGTATGTAGACAAGATAGTTTGATTATTGGTGGTGGTGATGGTTGTGTTGATGATGGTGGTGCAGGGCGCTACAAACCCACTTGCATGAATACCCAGGGCAACAAAATTTAGTAATCGGGCAAGTTAATGAAATGTCACTTCCCCGAATTGGCAAATAATGGTTTTGAAAAAAAAAATTGTTGACTGTCAGTGAACTTGTGAGAACCTAGTTGCAAGATCTATCATTTGACCAACTTCACTAATGTTCAACTAAGTCAAATCTAATGCTATACATGTGTGGTTGTGATGATGGTGATGATGATGATGATGATGATGATGATGATGATGATGATGATGATGATGAAAGTAATGATTGAAGTTGTCCTAATAAAGATACTGTTCGAACATATGTGAAGCTTAATAACAAAATTATTATCATAAGATCTTCATTTACGACTAATGCATAAAATCCCAACACATCTCTAACAAAGTGCGTTATGAATAGCAGTTCTTGAATTATGCAATTCTGCTGATTTATAATAGCTCATAATGGTTAGTTGTCATGGTGACTGTGATGCAATGACTAAGTTTATCTTGGGAATTGAATATTTATGGTTGTTGTTTCATTTCTCAAACAGTTTATCTGGATGCCCACACAAGGATAAAATTCCTCAACAGTGTAAGTTATCCATACATTTTCAATCTAATTTTCTTAACTATTTTTTATCCCAGTGTTTCGGAATACTACAGTGCATATTGTGATAAAAGGTGAGGCTGTCAAGCCTTGGGTTTGATTTTCATTTCATAGACCACAATGCCCTTGTCATAGGCTTGAGATGTGATGGACTCCTTTTTATTTTTATTCATTTATTCAAAAAAAATTCAGAGGATCTGTAGATTAAAAAAACACCACATTAATGTGTTTTCATAATTGGTGGATGGGGGCTTGTGAAAGGTTGAAAATCAGTTAGCATCTGATGTGTGCAGTAAATTACAAGTACGCAACTGATTTGCACATCATCTATTGCACACATCAGTTGTTTACTCGGGTTTTACAGTCTACATACCTCCATCCTCTGATCTTGAAAACATTCAACAGAGGAGGGGTAGGATTGAAACTTTAAGTCCCCCCACCCCTTTTTGATTTATTTTAACTGAAACAATTCATGTTTGAACAAGCATTTTCACATTGATGAAAATTAAGATTGAATTTGGTGTGGAGGTGAATATTTTTTCTGTTATTTGGAGATCATTTGGTTAGGAACTGTGAAAGACAGAGAAAGACATGTACTTTTGATGCCATTTTCACCAAATCGTTCTCTTCATTTTCTAGTGCTGTATGTGTTGATGTATATCGAGATACCTGAAAATAACTTGCGTACAGTTTCCTCAACCAATCCATTCTCCAAGAAAATAAACAACAAAACAGGATTCTCAAGAATTGTCAATTATAACAAGAAAAAAATGCATGTACCTTGAAAATCTTCTCTAGCACTCTACAATTACACTCAACAGGAAACAATAAAAAGAAAACGACTGCATTATGACTAAAAAAATACAGATTGCTCTAAACAAAAGAATGGCCTGGAAAGCCAAATGATGTGCAGAGAGCTATTTAGAGAGGATTGGAAGAATATTGTTATGGTAATGGCATCCAAACTTGCGCACAAAACAGCATAACACCTGCAGCCAAGTGGCCTTAATATGCCTATTACTGTCCAT
The DNA here is from genome assembly GCA_036244855.1 of Temnopleurus reevesii. Taxonomy (NCBI): domain Eukaryota; kingdom Metazoa; phylum Echinodermata; class Echinoidea; order Temnopleuroida; family Temnopleuridae; genus Temnopleurus; species Temnopleurus reevesii. The sequence goes on from BQKZ01001443.1 coordinate 71,290, forward strand.
TTAGAATACAGCTGCCAATAAAGATGGAAAGTTGTCATAAAATATAGTCTTGTCAACCAGAAAGTGCTTACTCTAATATTTTTGTATATGGTTATAACTTTGAGCAAGTATTGAGTAATATAGGCCTTTCAATCAGTAATATATATTTATACATAAAAGCAAAAAAAAACTAGATGTGGAACATTGAAAATTTCGATTTTCCATAGATGTCGATATTATAATTTTGTGTGTATTTAACTGAAATTTTGTAAAGTAAGATTTTAGCAGTCGAGGAGTGAGGAATATTTTCTTGAATGTAATAAAAAATACATTGCATTCCTTAATTTTCAATAAAGAATTGAGCTTCTTTGAATTTGTGGGTATTTTATCGGTCAGTCAATATTTTTTTTTTTACTAGCGAAGATTTTCCAAATAAATGAAAGCATCCCCAAGAAAGAAAAAAATAAATTGATCATGAAAACACTAACTTATTATGAAATTTGTTGATGTTTCAAAGATCATGATGAAGTAACTGATGTTAGAAAGTGAGATTCAGGTTTCAACTTGTAGGAAACAGACACAGTATGATAAATTTCTTTTTTTGTTATACTAATTGATATCTTTGATGGCAAATGGTATTTACATAGATATCATCAGACTATTACTTGAAATCATCGCAAAGAAATGAAAGTGCATTGATATCATCAGCAAGAAATAAAGGGAGAAAAAAGTGGATTATGTTGTGTTGTAATTGAAGGTCATTCAGTCATCCATCTTCTGGGTTATCGACGGAGTCCGTTTGAAATTTTTCCCCTTCACTGCTCCGACGATTCAAAGGTCATTTTGTAGATTACAGAATAGGCAAAAGAGACCTAAATGCTGAGCTCTTGAAAGAGTAGCATTTCTTTGTATTTCTTCTTATCATTTCCCGTTGATCTGCAAGATTTTCATGGACGGTGCTCGCAAGACGTAGGTTAGAAACCAGTGAAGTGTTCGCAAGCATCGATAATTAGAAAGTCAAGGCCGGGAGAAATACAATTACAGTGTGCGCACAGATGGTATGGGTTGACTTGAGGTGGGGTGTTTGGATTAGGGGATGGGGGAGCATGGTTGATGTGGGTATGGGGGGGGGGTCAGATTGGAATAAAGCTGGATAGGGGAGATGCTAGGTTCTGGAGGAGAGATTGTGTTGTTAAAATGAAAGAAGAAAGGATAGTTAGGGAACAAGAGGAGAAGTGGGCTGTAGAGGGGAGCATTGACGATGTGGTTTTTTTTTGGGGGGGGGGGGGGGTCAGATGGATGAAAAATTGATGGGGAGAGATTCTAGTTATTCAAGAGAAGGTGTATTATTAAAGAGATAAGCAAGGAAGAATTTGAGGAATTAAACATTTGGAAGAAATGCAATTACAGTCTGCACACAGATGTTGCTGTTTGGGTAACAAGGGGAGAATATGGGTTGGGTGTTGGATTTGAGGGGCTTGGTGGGTGATGGATGCTCGGGGGGGGGGGGGGGGCTGAGTGGATATTTATTTAGAGAGAAAATGTCTTTGATAAAAAAATTAAGAATTATGGTTTGAGCGCAGATAACTTTGGTTAAGGAGTAAAGGGTAGATTTTGGATGGGGGGTATCATGGATGACATCGGTTTTTTTTGGGGGGGGGGGTAGTCAGAAGAAAGATGGATGGGGGAAGGATGCTAGTTATTGAATAAGAGATAATGTGTTATTAGAATGGAAGAACAAAGAAAGAAGTCGAAAAAATCTTAATCTGGAAGAAATATTGGTGCACACCGATTACGTGGGATGGGAATTCTCCCCCGTTATCTTGTAATGGTTAAAGTAGGTCGTAGGTAGGAAGGATATGTGGCTAGAAGGAAGCAAGTTAGGTAGGGCAAGGATTTTGTGCATGTTAGAAGTAAGAGGGGAAAACAGAAAGAAATATATCTCTAGAAGAAATGCAATTCCCTTCAAGTGCATTGAGGAATAATGCATTAGGATTTGAGAGGGGAAACCGAGATAGTTGCAGGAAGAAATGAAGGGCAATTGGCAAGTTTTGGAGGGAGTAAAGTATATTGGGGTAGTAGAAAATTGTTTTTTAAAAAAAAATCATCGGCAAATAGGCTGGAAACTCAGACCCTATCCAAAATAGAATTTAGAAAATAAAAAAAAAGTGAACAATAATTGTTATACAAAGTCATCCTATCATGCATAATGCAGCTCGAGGCAAATACTTGAGTTTAGAATAATTCATCTGCAAAAAGGCTGAAAACACAGACTCTGCCTAAGCTAGAGGCAAAAAAAAAAATGGGTCTAAAATAATTCATCAGCAAATACGCTGAATGTTATACCCTATCCAACGTGGAATTTTTTTTTAAATCATAGGAAAAAATGAACAATAAATGTTATTCAACATTCTGTAATTAAGGGCAATATCATGCATAATGTAGCTGAAGGCAAAAACTTGAGCCTCTGGTAATTCATCAGCAAATAGGCTGAAAACTCAGACCCTATCCAAGCAGTCTATTTAGTGCTGCCCTAGTTGGATTAAACATGTATGGAGGAGAGACTAGCACGCCTAGAAAATTGTTTGCAAGTAAAGCTAGTGCTAGTTTAGTCTTTACCTCCAGACAAAGTCCAGCTACAAGGCAGCACTAAATAAAAAGCCTGAACCGAACCTGAATTGAGTCTGCATTCTCAGACTAGTCTCCAAACATAAATTTTTGAAGAAGCTACAGGGGATCAGAAAGTCATTCTAATTTGATTTATGAATAAGTCGAAATGCTTCTGGGGAATTGCGTTTGATTTCTTATCCCAAATTGTACAAATTAATCAAATATCTGTCTGGTCGGGATTACTCATGAAATATTCAACACTCAATTGTAATTTGCTTCCTGTGTTGCTTCCTCAATTTTCTCTATTTTCTGCCTGATATGCTGTATTTTACATTGTATTTATTCGCAGTTTATGTACATTTGTTCCATTTACCATGTTAGAAATACAATTTTTGTAACGAATTTTGGAAGAATATAAAGAGTGATTAAGGGAATTAATTGATTTTTCATCTAAATACACTATTAAAAAAGTAAAGGGATCACTGCAAGATGTTTTTATTTTTTTTTTATATGAGGTTTTATATTTTCAGAAGTAATCTATATAAATTTATTTTGTAATCATTGTCACATTGATTTTAGTTACTGCAAATCCTGAAAAGTGAGCCCATGGGAGCGGAAATGGGCGAGTAGCCCTCCCCCCCCCCCCCCCCCCCCCCACCCCCTCTAAACCTTAACCCTAATCCGGCCGAGAGGGTGGAATCCTCCCCCCTCAACATTTCGCGAAATATCTCCCTAACGCACACAAATATTTTTGCGGCGTGTCATGACTATTAACTTCCAAGTATCGTGCAAATTATGAGACCAAATTTGCGGCACACGTGTATACCGTTTTGTGCCATGCCCATTTGCACATAGCCCAAAAAAGTCGCCCTGATTAGGGATAAAGATATTTCCAGTGAGCTCCAAAATAGCTTGAGGTTACAAGAATCTCTGCAAATTGCTCCCCCAAAAAGCATTTAATGGGAGCTTTTGAGAGAGCAATTGCTCTTACTCCCCTTTAGATTTATTCCATGAAAATACCTACTAAGTTCTTACCCATCTACGGTTCGCCAGAAGTCAGTAATGCCTGCAAAAGAAAATTTCTGAGAAAGGATGATGGTTATAATGATGATGGTGTAATGGTTAAAAATCAATTACTTCTCTGAATTATTGTATATTGATTTATTTGTCTAATTATTCTGATTGTTTTGTTTGCAGTACTACAATTACATGAACATGTACTAAAGTAAGACAATTTATTTATTTTTCACTACCTATACCTAACCTGTATGTGTATGTGCGTGCTGTGTAAATGTTATCTTGCAGAGAAAAAAAAAATATTGCACTGTGCATGTTTGTAGAATGCTGGCTGTTAGGTTTGTGTAGTAGATTAGTTATATTTTTGTGATAACATCTTGGGCATTAAATGTGGTATACTTTCAAGTCTTTATCCACTATTAGTACCTTAGTGGACTCACCCCTTTTCCTAAATGTCTTTAACCTCTTCTCTCCTTCCCCTCTCCATTCACTTCCCTCTCTTCTCCTATCCTGTCAATATCTATTTTTCCTTCTAATGTTTATCTTTCTCTCATCTTTCTCTGTCCGCTTCCTCGAATGTTGTTTTAACACGATATAAACCATTTCCGAAAAGTTAACTAGAACGCAGACAATAGATCCATACACCGTGTATTCAACTGTGCGGACACAACAATGACAAGCCGGTACCGAATTCAATAGCATACATAGGACCATTGAAATTGCGTTCGACTTAACTTTTCGAAAATACTTTATATCGTGTTTTTTTACCTTTATCTCTCAAACTTGCAATCTCTCCTTCTCCATTTGTTCATTCTCAATTAGATATCACTCCATTTGATTTCTTATCCTCCACATCCATTTGTACCTATTTCACTTCTCAATTTTCCTTAAGCCCTGGTCACATAGGACCCCGGAAGCAACACGATTCACCCCGACTCTTTGTTAATTCACAGTTAAATGCCTCAGAACAACGAGTCAGGGTGAATCGTGTTGCTTCCGGGGTCCTATGTGACCAGGGCTTTACTCTCTTCCCTTTCTCTCTCTATCTGCTCTTTGTCCCCGTCCCTTTCTCCTTTCTTTTTCTTTCATTTCGTGTTCTTTCCATCTCCTTCCCTCACTCAATTGTTACTTCTATCTTCCACATTATGATTTTGAATGATTTTTGGGTGAAATTCTATCAATTTTTCCCTCCACCTTCTACTTTTTCCACCTCCTCCTGCTTTTTCCACCTCCTCCTACCTCTCATTCATTCATTTCTTACTCTCATCCTCGACATATTTTTTTTTATTTCAAGTGAATTTTCTCTTTCTATTCAGTTCTTTCCCTCGTCCCTTCCGTTTTCCATCCATACGCTCATACAAAAACCCAACTACATCATGCGCATCTTAAAAGGTCCATGTAAAGTTCACTTGAAGGTCGTGACTTTCAAAGCAATTTCGCTACCTCTCTTGCCAGATTGCGGACGAAAAATGCTGCACATTGAATTAGGGTAGTGTTACAATGAACTGCTCCTGATGAAAAAGGCAGATTTTTTTTATTTCTTAGAATTTTCATGGTATTTAGAGATCTAGATGAGGAGTATCGAGTTGCTTTAAATTGCATCGGTTGAGGATTTAAAATTTCATATTGCAATTTGCTAAGCAAACCAAAATATATTTTCCATTAATACTGTATGCCTAACTTGTGTTATATGTCTGTGCATTGTGTATTCTTTTTTTTTTAAATTGACTTTACTTATATATATAGCCAGGTAGACTATGAATTCAGCAGTATTATTCGCCTTTCATGCAAAATTGCATTTGCCTGCCTCCATATTTTTTGCTCATTTTTCTACAGCCATGTATACACAGGGTCTACATTAACCATTTATTGTCATGTAAAACAAATATATATACCAGTATTCATTTCCCCAGTCTCAATTTCGATGTAGAAAGTAGTTGCATTTATTTCCCCTAGTTATTTTATTTCCAATTTCTTGTACTCTTTTCATCTCATTCCTAGCCTAATATTTGTTTTCATATAAACACACAGTCAAGCTTTCAGTAGCATGTCATGTCATTTCTATTTATGTCACAGACACTTTGTACAGACCATGTTTATGGACATCAATTCCATTTCCAGTTCAGCATTGTATGACCATCCCCCCCCCTCCCCCCCTCCCTAGAATATTTATTTTGAAGCTCACCAGGCCAGTCCATGCAGTTTTCAGTAGCACATCATGTCATTTCTATTTATGTAACAGACACTTCTTACAGCCTTTGTTCATGGTTAGAAATCTATTTTCCATGCAGTCTTGTGAATCCTTTTCTCATCTGTGATATCAGTATAGTGTCCAATAGCCTGCTATGTCAAATCCATTTATGTAACAGACCTGTTTACAGACTAAGGGGGTGTTGCTATCAAAGTTTTGATCAATTCTATGTGTTTTACTTTGTGATTTGCAATCTACATATATAAATTTGTAATTATTTGTAGAGAAATTTGTAAATATGATTGTGAGTATTGTAAATATTGAAAGTGGAAAATAAATTAAATTCAAATTCAAATTGCAAGTTGCAGTTCACCGGCAAATGCCAATCAAAACCATTCAAAACCATTGTTTCAGACATGTATGTTTCTTGTCAAAAGCACAGATCTATACCGCGTACACGTATGAAAATATGCATTCCAAGTTCCAAGCCGATTTGCAATTAATTGCAACTTTATAGCAACACCTCCTATGTATGTGTATGTCACTATTTCATTATTAATCCATTGTTTTGTGCAGAGACTACCTGGGACCGATTGCTCGAAATGGTCTTAGCTATCCTCTTCTTGCTAAGACGCCTTGACTTCTTGTGCCACCCTTGTAATATAGACATTAGCGTCTATACGACTATGTTAAAAGGATTGCACAAGAAGTTAGTACGTCTTAGCTAGATGNCCTGCTATGTCAAATCCATTTATGTAACAGACCTGTTTACAGACTAAGGGGGTGTTGCTATCAAAGTTTTGATCAATTCTATGTGTTTTACTTTGGGATTTGTAATCTACATGTATAGATTTGTACTTATTTGTATAGAAATTTGTAAAATATCATTGTGAATATTGTAAATATTGAAAGTGGAAAATAAAATAAATTCAAATTTAAATTCAAATTGCAAGTTGCAGTTCACCGGCAAATGCCAATCAAAACCATTCAAAACCATTGTTTCATACATGTATGTTTCTTGTCAAAAGCACAGATCTATACCGCGTGTATGAAAATATGCATTCCAAGTTCCTACCGAGTTGCAATCAATTACAACCTTATAGCAACACCTCCTATGTATGTGTATGTCACTATTTCATTATTAACCCATTGTTTTGTGCAGGGACTACCTGGGGCCACGTGCTCGAAATGGTCTTAGCTCTCCTCTTCTTGCTAAAGCCCCGGTCACATAGGACCCCGGAAGCAACACGATTCACCCCGACTCTTTGTTAATTCACAGTTAACTGCGTCAGAACAATGAGTCGGGGTGAATTGTGTTGCTTCCGGGGCCCTGTGTGACCGGGGCAAAAGATGTCTTGACTTCTTGTGCCACCCTCGTAATATAGACATAAGCATCCATACGACTATGTTAAGAGGATTGCACAAGAAGTTAGTACGTCTTAGCTAGATAAAGATAGCTAAGACCATTTCGAGCAATCGGCCCCTGGTTCCACTTGTCAATGGGTTAAATTAAACACTGTACTCCCCCCCCCCCCCTCCCCACACTGCACACCTGGGCGGTGTTACACCAAGTCATCCTTACAAAGTTACGCACAACTTTACGTTCGACTGGCATCAATTCTTGCGTTGAATGCGCGTACTATTTTGAATAATACGCACAAGAAGGGGTACCAGTCGAACGTAAAGTCGTGCGTAAAGTCTTTCTTATCTTGGTGAAACACCTCCCCGATTGCAATCTAGCTCTACAGCATGCTCTAGTTTATGTCAAAATTGTTTGCTATGCTATGTAAGTGAATATACATCATATTTTCCATCAAACGCTGTTTAACCACTCGGTACGATTGGATCATCTATTATTCTAAGCATTTTAGATTTCACCCCTTTTGCACTGTATATCATTTATATCTATGTAACAGACGCTACTTACAGACCATGTATATGGTCATATTACCAGCTTGCCTCGGTAGTTCGACAACTTCGCATTGGTTTAGATGATGAAAAAGCTCAAGATTCATTGTCCTGGTACATTTGGAATTCCGTCGTTCTTTTGTTTATATAAGTTCGCTTTTGTTAACGAGTTCATTTCAGGCATGATTTTTCATCGTTTCATTTTTCCATTTTCAGTTATGGATATGTTATAAGATGAATTGAAGTTATTCATTTCATTCTGATAGAGTTTCATTGATAAAGTTTTATATTACTTGAGTTTATTTACTCCAATATATTTTTTTTCTTATTTCTGGTGGTGTTGTTAATATTTTTCTCCTTTTTATGTTTCGAGGGGGAGGGATGAGGAAGGGTTAACCACAAAAAAAGATGACAAAAAAATCACTTCAATTATTAAATCTAATTCAAGTTCTGTTGTACCTTTCGTGCATGTATTTCACCACAATCGAAATTCACACCAATGATTTTTCCTCATTTAACTTACTTTTTTTATTCACTAACCTCTACAAAAATGTCAAGTATTGAATTTAATAGATGGATTTGTATGTGTTAATGATTTATTAATCATTCATTATGATTTGAAGAAGTCTTCCTCATTTTCTTTGAAGTTGAAATGCTCTCACTGCTGATTGATTTCTTGCACTGTACTAACCCACTAACCCATTTTTATATTTAGATGTTCTATCATCATTTTAATATGTTGCTCACATTTATGTTTGTTTTCAAGCTTGTGTTTAAAAGGCAAATGTATCTTTTTCTTTTGCTCTAAAAGTATGCAAATATAGGAGATCTGACCATGTTGTTCAAGAAGCATAAGGACCTCCCTAAAAAGAGAGTTATGATGATCATCCATACTAAATATTGTCTGACAGAAGAAACTAAGTCAAATTTGTTCCAATTCCTAGAATACGAATCATTGGTCTTGTATGATAGGTGAATAAATAAGCTGTCTTGTCTGGTTTGTAGAAATTGGCAAGAAGGAATTTTCTTTTGCTCATTTTTTTGTCTGGGGTATTGTTCCCATGTGGAATACACAATGCCTTAATGTTTGATGATTTTACAAACTTGTGTTGTCATTCGATGAAGAATTATGTTGGAGTTTTCCTTATTTTTGAAATTCATTTTTGTTGTTCTTCAAATCTACACATAACAATTTTATTTATAAAGTTTTTTGGTGGGATGTTTTATATTGTTTTTATCACATTTTCTTTGACTTTTCTTGCAAGGTGTCCAACGCCTGGATGTTCTGGTCGAGGGCATGTCAATAGCAACAGGAACTCACATCGCAGGTAAGTGAAGATCAAATTGGAGTTTTTATAATTGATCAATCAATTGTATTTCTTGGGATACATTCTGTCATACAGTTACAATTAATACTAAGTAGAAGGTTAATTACATATTTTATGTTACAGGCCACATAAATGAGATAAAAGATTATCATACAAAATGTTGACGTTGATGTTTTTTTCCCTCCTAGTTTATCTGGCTGTCCTAAAGCAGCAGCTGAGAAGCTCGCAATGATGCAAGGGTCGTCTGGTCAACCGAAATTTCAGAGTGAAAATAGAATTCTTGGGTAAGTTTTTTTTCATTCTCGTAAATTTCAGAGAAGTCAACTTTTTTTAGACGTCTCCTTCAATGTTAATGTGGAATTTCATGATAACGATAATAAATATGGAAACAATAAATACTAGTATGTATGATAATAGAAATTTACACGGGTATCACCAAACTGATTGCTGAAAACACAACCATGACTGCAAAAAAGTAAGAAATTATACAGGCACTATCAAAATCTGTCGCTATATAACTGCACAGTGTGCCAATGTAAGTAGTATATTTAATTTGACCATTTTCAAGCACTAAGAGTTGATTTTAAAGCCCAGTATTTACGCAGCTGAGTTTATGTTTACCATCATCCATGTAGGTAGCATTTAGAATCTAGCAGTTGAAACGTTTTTAAATGTAAAAAATTATAAGCAATGTACCAAGTTCTAATGAATATATATTGAATTATTCACTACACGATCAATTCTAGAAATCATCATTGTCTTAGATATTCTGAATCCCCTGTGATTGTAAATTTTCTAACCATCTTCTAACAGGAGACCTATGTACTTGAAGGAGGTTGACTCAGCCACTGGGGTGACAACCATGTCAGTTGCTGGCAGTGGCGCTCCACGGCCATCCTCCGGGGATAAGACCACTCCGAAGTCCTTCCCCGTCGACTCTATCATGACATTCAACCCAGCGACTGGCCAGTTCACAGCAGCTCCTGGTAATCATAAGAGAATAGCCCCTAAAGTGATCAGTGCAGCAGAGCTAATGCCACCCAGCAAACGCCCGGCCATGCCAAACGACGGTATGGTCGATAATCGGGAGGCGACGCTCGCGGCTGCCGCGATTAATCTCTCATTGAAGACGATGCCGCCGGGGATGATGCCACAGTTGGCGATACCGATGCAGTTCCCGCCGCCGATGACGCCTCCGAGCTCGATGCAGCAACAGCCGTTAGACTTAGTCAAGATAGACAGCAACGGAACGTTGGATTTGAGTATGAAGTCGAGCAAGATGGACCACCAGCATCATCATCATCACCAGCAACCACCGATTTCATCCCTCGCTCAAATCCCCTGCCCGATATCGACGAACACTCCCCCGCCCCAATCGCCTCTCCCGATGTCCACGCCGACGAGCCTGGTGCAGCTCTCCATCCCACAGCCGATAATGCCCAATCCGGTCTACTCCGGGGCTGGTGGGTACCCCTTCCCGCCCATGTCGCCCCTCGTACCAACATCCACCACCAACGGGAATTCCCCAACCATCCTCCAGATTCCGCGATCGTACGACCAGGCGGTGGATTTCTCTGCGGGGACGAAGAAGCCGCAGCATCCGCTGATGACGAGTTTCCCGCATACGCCTTTGAGCGCATCCCTGACGTCACTCCCCAGCTCCCTTGCCTCTCTACCGGGGTCACTACCCTGCAACGTCCCCCTTACCTCCGGGGGTGGTATTCTCGCACCCATCACTCCCAACGCTGTGGTATCAACTGGAGGCAACGTCTCGCTCACGGGCTATGGAAAGGATGAACCATCGTAAGTACCCTCAATCATTGCTTATATATCTCATTAAATCTTGCTTGCTCTTTTAATCGTTTCTGCATGTAGAATTTGCTCGTGCATAGTGAGGAATTTTGAAGAAAAGAGAGAGAAACTAATATACCCAACTTTAACTGAAATAACTGCTTCCTCATAGATTTTTTGTGTAACACTTAGAGTAAAACGAAATGCTGTATGGAGAGTCGAGTTTTAGATTAAAAGCATTACCGAATGCTGGACTTTTCATTCCTATTACACACTACTCGAACAAAGTTTGGGATCACCTTTAAATTGTGTCACTTCAGAATAGGTGCACTGTTCAGGATTTTAAATTGAAATTGCTCATTGATGACACTCAAAATTGTTGTACTTGTTTGATGACTTTCAAAAGAGTTATCAAACCATATATCTTTAACCGAGATGAAAAATGTATAAATGCAATTATGAGTGATCATTAACTTTTTTTGAGTAGTATATCTCAAGTGTGTCTCCAGCAAAATTCGGACCTGGTCAATGACAGAATTTCTTGATAATTTAGGAATTGTAGGATAGGATAACCAAGATATTGGTTATAGAATTAGAATGATTAAACTCCTCAAATTTTCCATCCATCTACTTACCGATCCATGACCTTATAACACTTTACTCATGCCATTTCAAACTACATTTCTAAACGAAAAATTATCGTTAGCTCATTCATGTGCATTCCTGGAACTATCCACTTGTGTTGACTAACTTGTATGATTGTTTCTTTCCCCTTTTCCTTTTGTCTTCGGCATCATGTGAACTAACATATCCATCAATTTCAATCGGATTCCTCCCTCTTCTGTCTCTCACCCCGCATCTACTCCTGGATCCCCACTTTTTTTCTCTGTATCGCATTACAAATTCCTCCCCCTACTCCCCTTCCCCCTTCCTCCTCCCCATCCCTCCTCCCTATCCTTCCTCCCTATCCCTCCTCTATTCTCCCCATTCCTCCTCCCCCTCCTCCCCATCCCTCTCTCCTGATGGGATGACCTAAATGAACAGACTTACTTGTCTCCTGATTGTTTGAGCGCTCCTATTACATTAGCTCCATAAGATAG